>JAQGAW010000754.1:0-24663 GCA_034698025.1 Phthiracarus crinitus
CAAATCGCTGTTGAGTTTTGTGTTTTAAACGGATAAACGTTCGATTGCTTTGATTAACTTAATTAATAAGTTTTATAACTATTGACGGACGTGTAAGGTATTATATATTGTCTGTGTTTTATTTTCATTAACCCTCGAAGAGGGTTCCCCAGCACTCGTTATAAATATGTCGAAAATGAACTAAATTGATTGAAAAAATAAAATTGAATATTAAAACGATATAAACATTCACGAATTGAAATCTATAAAAATTATAGGAATTGAAATTGTAAAATCAATAACACATGATTTAAATCAAAATCAGTGAATATTAAAATTAGAGAGAAAAAGTGGGAGAGAGTGGTTTAAAAAGTGAAATGTGTCCAAAATAATATTTGCGTATCGACTATTTGAAAATACTGTCAAAGTTATTATCATATCGTACAATAATGTTACTGTAATGGAAATTGACTAACTGTCTAACACTGTCTCTGTCTCAGCTGTTGAACGCTTCACTTATGCAGAGAAAGTGCACTTTATATTTATTTGTGTGTTTACTGTAAACATAGTAAAAGTAGTAAAAAGATCTTATTTTATCTCACGAATTATCAAACGCTGAAATACTGAATTTTGATAAAATCTTCATTAATTTTCTTTTACAAAACAGTTAAGTTTATTAAACTTTGAAAGTTTTGGAATATATTTCTTAGTTTATCCAGATTTATGTGAATATTTTTCTTCTACTATATAACCTCAATCATATATTAAACTCATACATAACAATGTTATCAAAAATGCACGCATAAGTAGATATTGATTTTGGTATTATATTTCAATCTATTCGTGTTCTCCAATGCAATATCATTTAATCTATTTATTAATATTCAATGATTACATGATTGATTAATAATTAATTAAGTAATCTAATAATACGATTACATTTATTATGTGTAATATTGATTTTAATTATCCTATTTTCTCATCAAAGGGAAAAGTTTATTCTATAAAAATTCTTAAGGTGTTTATAGTAAATAAGGTGCGGACTATCTATAAAAATATTTTGCAAAATTTATACCACAAGTAATAAAAAAGAAAACTAAGATCAGAACAAAATCTTTCTCGAACTCGGTTTCTAAAGCCACAAATATGTCGAATCTATTGTTTTAGTAATTGGTTTATTGACAAGATTTATCATTTCATTTATAAATCATACCATTTTAGTTGTGTTATATTATTTGTAAGATTTAGACTTTAAAAATATCGAAAATATTCTATTTACAAAACAGTGATTTTAGTGCTTTTAAAAGGATATCCGAAATGTCAGGTTCGGGTAAAGTTCTGAAAAATCTTTTGATGTACAATTCTAGTGCAGACCAAACCAAAATTTTATTTATTTAGTTTTAATTGGTATTTGCTTTTTCATTAGATCTAATACGGCATTTCCCTTAAAGCGCCATATCCTACAGAACTTGAATAGTATAGCAAAAATGTTTCATTTTTTTGAATCAAGTTCAAACTAGAGTGCGAAACTGGCCGCCGATTTTTTGGGCCCCCGACAAAAGTATAGGGCTATATCGGGCTCGTGCCTTAGGTTAATAAAATCATATCGGACCGAACTTTCATTTTAAAATTTTTAGAATCCATTTAGAACATAATTTGAAATTTTTTTATTATATTATTAACAAAATTGAAAAATTTTGTTGTGAATATTATTTATTTCACTTCCAAAAACAGTATACCTTAATGCTATTTTAATGCTAGAATATCCTTTTTAACTAATTAATTGTTTTTAATGATTTTGACTATAAATTATTACTTTTTAACTTAATTGTTTCGGGCCGATCGGGCTTTCTTAATTTAATTTGTAGGGCTTTTGTCGGGCTAGGGCCCATGCCTAGAGGGCATACGTCGGGCTCGAGCCTTAATATGCTGATGATTTGGCACTCTAGTTCAAACCACACCCACTTTAATTAAATAAAATATTTTATTTTTAATTAAAGCTTCCTGAATAAAATAATTAGCAAATAACATTTAATAAGTGTCAGAAACAGTGAACTCTATATATTTTACATACTTCAGTAAATTTAATCTAATGTGAGAAACACCCTGATTGAAAATTACTTTGATTTTTAAAAAATTCCATTAGTAATTATTTACATTCACTTATAATTCATTCAGCGTTGTATTATTAAACAATTTGTCTAATTTTGATTTTTATTTCAACTTCACATGTATATGTCAGGGAGTAAATTGCTATTAAACAAACAACACAATTAAAACATTTTAAGATTCATAAAAGAATTTTAAGCAATATTTAAAATTTTATTTTTAGTAGATATGTCAGAGTTTATGCTTATTAGAAGTCAAAAACGGGTCCGTAGGAAGCGGAAAGAAGTGGGACTACTTGAAAAAAAAAACGTGGGACGGTAGGGAGTGTAAATTGGCTAAAAATATGCTTTAATTTACTGTAATCCCGCAAATTCCTTTTATCCCCACAAACCAAATATAATGTGTGTCCAGCGAACAAGTTCACAGTCCGTTAATTGTATGCTTATAATAGTACTATTTTCAAAGCACATATGTGTATAATAAAAAAAAATTACGATTTTAAAACATCTATTTTATTATTTACCACTGTTTCGCCAATTCTTGAACCATTTAACCGATTTGCTTAAGAATGCTATCAATTGATTCCTCTAATTATAAGCTTTCCAACGATATATATGAAGTTGTCAGTTCTGATCAGTACGCGAGTCTAGTGGACACTCGTTGACCGATAGCTGACTGGGGTTGTAGTGTAACTCTGAGCACACGGAATCTACTGTTACTGAAACTAAACAGTATATGCAGAGATAATGTAATAACTGAATGTTTCTCTTAACCGATATCACGATAATGTCCTGTCCTTAGGTTGCATACGATAACCAATGAAGTTCGGATACAAACTTAGTGAACGACAACCAAATTAAGATCGATTACGAATTAGAGAACGATTACCAATGAGTATGCGAATGCTGTTCAAAACCTGATTGCGTTTTGCAATCGAATACAAATAAATAACTGTTATCCGATTATTGTCGGAGTGTATCAAATAAACAGATTACAAATAACAAACTGGTTTAAAATAAAAAACTGAATTAAATAAATAGAGTTAACGTTTATAGTTAACTGAATAAATAGAAAATAATTAAAATAAAATAATCGTAAAATAAAAGTGACACGTTTTTAGTGCTGAAAATATTTATTGGAAAACATAAAGAAAAAAAGCGACTTATATTGCCGGCGTATAAGCTGAGAGAGCCGTATGAAACGTAAGTTTTATTACAACCAATAAGTTTTCAAACTTTAGTAAGAAAACGAGTAATAATGTTATCGATTAATAAGTTTACATTGTATTAGAGAAGAAGTAAGCGTGATATCGTTATAACGCGTGCTTCAAAACTATATGGTGCTTTGGAATAGGATAGTGCTAATGTCACAAAGCCTTACCCCATAGAGTCGTGAAATCATAGTAACCATACTACTACTCCTTCCAGATTATTGGTTAGAACAGAGCTCATATTACAGTATACTTCATGGAGACTTGAAAACCTATTTTCTGTTATTGTAGTGACCACAAAGTCACAGTCATTATTCAGCGCTGATTACTCATCACAGCAATTACTCTAAGTTCATATTCCTTATGATTACACGTATTCACATTTGCTAAGCGTTACTCATAGCCTTAACTTAGCGCTTATTTGTCTATTTAAGGCTCACACAAACACTATCTTTAACCTGTTTTTACTCTATACTCAAGCACTACACTACAGCTATCGGTTGCGAGAGAACTTTTTTTATATAGTGAAAGAGAAAAATAGGCAGTTTGTGCTCAGTACTCGTTTTTATTAAACATAGAGTATGGGTTTAAGAAATCGTAAACAGTGTGCTGTTATGATATTTAGCACAAAACAATAACAAATACGAAGCTGTAACGCATACGAAACAAACAATAGCATTAAGGGTTTGAGATTATTTTTAGATTTGACGATTTCTTAGCAGTGCAATTCTTTATGACGAGTTCTTAAAGCTTATTACTTAAAATAGATTGCCTCTGGCAATGAAAAGTTCTCTCCAACCGATAGCTGTAGTACACAGCAGTAATTTGTTAGTTAGCGATAGCTAGTGTTGTTTAATGACGTTAAGAGTCACATGTTTGTAGGTATAAATAGATAGAAAATCGTAGGACAAAACTTGTTGACCCTTCATTCAGAATTCCCAAAATTAGTGCAGTCATTTTGTAAAACAAGTGTTAATAGGATTTCAAAACTTCAGTTAATCCTTTTGTTTATACTTAACCCTTATATTCTAAATGTACGATTTTATATACACCTATTATTTAGTATAATGAAATATCTATCCTTCTATCGAGTCAATCTAGTTCCTATCACTAACTAACAAATTACTGCTGTACAGTTATCTGTTTGAGAACACTTCTCAAGCCCAGAGGCAATCTATAAATAGTTTTAGGCTTTAGGAATGCGTACATAAAGGGGAACACAATAGAAATCGTAAATTTTGCGCGCAAATTTTGTTATTGTTTTAGTGTTGTTTTGATGTTAACATAAATATTGATTATTATTTTTAATTTAATTAATACATATAAAATGGAAATTAATGTGATTTGTTCAAGAAAGTGTTATTTCAAGTGCAATACTATATTTAGTGAGAATAGACAAATGGAAATTACTAGTTTTTTTACAAAACTAAATAATTTAGAAAAAAAAACAATTCATTTACAAAAATGTTAAAGTGAAAAATGCAAAAATAAAACATTAAAATGGAGTTATTCATTAGAATCTAAAAGTCTATGTAAAAAATTTTTTCTAAAAATTGTTAAATACAAAACTGTGTCACAAATAAGGAAGATATTAAAAAGCGATAATGAAAATTTAGAAATTTCTCCAAAAGTCATTGGAAAAAACAGTGATAATTTTAATTAAAATTTTCTGAATTTATTGAATCATTTAATCCACAAAAATCGCATTAAAGACTTTCAAACTGCCCAAATAAAAAATACATCGATGAAAGTTTTAACATGAGTGCAGTTAATTTATACATTGAATTTGCTAAATATGAAAATATTACTCCAAGATTTATTAAAAAAAACAGTTATTTAAACAACAAAGATGATAATAGATCCGAACAATGTAATTTCATTTATTTCAATAATTTTAGAAAAATAAGATTCAAAAATCCCACTCAAGATAAATGTCAAAATGCCAGTTATTTAAATTACATCAAAGAGAAACTAGTTTTTTCAATTGTGACATTTGTCTGAATCAAAATTCTCATGAAAACAATTTTACAATATCCAGACAGTTAATGCATTTTGTTTATGAAATTATTGATAGTAGTATCGTTGTAGTGACAAGTGATGCTCAAAAAATTTATTGTGTACCTAATTTAAATACTGGCACTGATAATTATTTTGGTGTCAAAATTAACGTAACAAATCAAACATTTACAGAAATTGGACTTAACAAAAATATTTACTGTTTTGTATCAAATGATACACAAATATCAAATACATCGCGTGAGCACACATCAATTTTATTAAAGTTTTTCAAACATGAAAAATGTCAAAATGCTAGAGAAATTATAATATGGACCGATAACTGTTATAAGGAAAACAAAAGTTTTCTATTGTACTCTAATCTAATTTTATTGATTAATGACACTTCATTTAAATCAGAAATTATAATTTTAAAATTTTTAGAGAAAGGACACACATACATGTCCTTTGATTCAGCTCATGGTCTAATTAGTCAACGATACAAATCAACTAATGAAGTGTTTTCACCAAAACATTGCATTGACTTAATTTTACAATCAAGTCAAAAAATGTTTGCAGAAAAAATTAGTTATAAAGACATACGAGTTTCGTGATTTGTCAAAAATTAAAAAACCATTTTTAATAAGTGAAGTTAAAGTTTGTCAATTCAGAAAAGGATCTACAAATATTTTTATAAAAACAGATTTTAATAGTGATTTTGTTGAACATTCCCTCCTAAATGTGAAAACATTAAAAACTTTGAGCACAAATTACAATTCAAACTTATTAGAATCAATTAATAAATTGTCTAAACCTGTTGGAATAAGTTCGACTAAATATGAATCGTTAAAAAAATTATAGATTATATACCACAGGAATATAAATCATTTTATATAAAGTTACAAAATATTGTTTTCGAAGACACAAAATAAATAAGTTTAAATTATTTACGATTTCTTAATACTTTTTGTCAATTAAAATAAGAACGAGTTTCGAACGCCTTTTTCTAATTTTATTCATAAGCTATATATGAGAAGTGTTCTCTCAACCGATAACTGTAGAGCAGTAAGCATTAAGCATTCATTCTAGCCATCAGCTAGCCTTATCATAACATCATACTGTTAGCAATCAATACGTGTACATCTCTGAGTATTATAAATACATAACTGTATTTCTTAACCTAAATTTAGTGTAATAAAGTACTTTGTTTTGTGTTAATTCGAATACATTGCTTAACGATATCATCCACTCAGCGGTACTGTTTCCAGTGTCGCTAAAATTTAAAATAGATTTATAGTGATTTTAATCTTATCCCATAGCCTGATATTTGTTAAATTTAAAGCATTTACAGATACATGAATAATAAAATTGTTCATCATTAATAATAAATTACGTTCAAAAAAATATTTTTTAAAGTTACTTGTTAAACTGAATTTTTTATTTTATTTATGTTAAAAATTTGAAATTTTAACATTACGTAATATTTTGAAATTTTTTTGAATGCGTTTAACTAATTATTTCGCATTTTAAACAATTTTTAATTTTACCGGTAAATTGGCGAAATGGTATACTACTAATAGCTTTTTATTTATATACAATTATGTCTAGAAATAAGGTTTTTGCCTACTTTAAAAACTCCCTTCACTTTTTTGTACCAAATTTTTAACATTGGGAATTTATCAATTACGGCTAGTTTTTGGGTTTGATAAATAATAATTAGCTATACTTATTTTAAAGCGATAATCGAATGTATTTTCATATAATGTTAAATATGATATCACATATTAGTTTAAACTTTGTATTTAAGTTCTCAAATGCTCTCTTTATAAATACTATATTCAGTTCAAGGTAAAAACATATTCACTTCAAACTTATATTACGCACTGATGAGGTTAGACATGTCAAATCTAACGAAATATTTGCAATCAAATAATTCAATATTATTTGCTGTTCGATTAAAATACAAGTAAGCATTCATTAAAAAACTGACGACAGCTACAGAAATGTCTGATAATATATTTTTTATATTGAAAAAACAGTATTATACTGTTTGGATGTGAGTTTCTGACAGTAGACAGTCATAGATTATGTTTTAAATAACGATTGCGTAATAGAAAAGTTGTAGTTGAGTCCACTATGGCGGGAATGTAATGGGTTAAAACAATGTGATCGATATTAAAGCGCAAATCTTTTAACGTATTGAGTAACTAGTTTGACGAGTATTATTATCGATCAGTGTTTTGATACATTTTAATAAAACGAATGCAATTCAATAAGTAGACATCAAACACACCGACTCAGACAAAATGACGCCTTGTCTTAACTGCAACTGCTATGATATTTAGTGTATGGGTGGCGCCAGTCAGACGCTCATAATCATATACTGTATGATTGTATTGCGTAAACGTTTAAAAAGCAAAAAGAAACACCACTTGAGTCAAACTCATTGCAAAAGTTTATTTTGATAACTTTTTATAACGATTTTGTTTTTCCAATGCTTTGTAATACTAATTCAAAGCGAAAATATGTGGAAAACTAAAACAAATCGTTTTGTGTGTAATTTATTTGTGATATTTAAGGTTTTTTATTTATTTATTTAAATTTTATTTGTTTACGTTATCATTACATATATAATGGTGCGATCGTTCATAAATAATTGCCTTAACTGTTACTACTTTTACTGCGCTGTCATTAATTATTGCGATCACTAATAGTTTTGTTTTATACATTTTCAGTTAAAACAAATCAAAAATTGAATATTTAAGTATAATAATTAGTATCAAAAAAATGTTAGAAATGAATTTTTAATACTGAATGAATATTAATGCTTGTGACCAACATTTTTGTTTTAAATCACCAAATAATTGGTTTATATTTAAATTATAACCGAATTTAATGAGTGATAACATACGACAATTGAGCGTAAATTGTTTAAAATAATATAATCTGTTAAATATGTTCGCAGTTTTTGACGAAACTTTAAATAATAATTATTGTTTATTTGATTAGCAGTAAAAGTAGGCGTTTCTCCTAACAAATTGTAGCTAAACTTTCTAACAGTACTGTACAGTGCGCTTATATATCGATATATTTTGTAATTTACTTAGAATTAAGTTGTTTCGAAAATCATCGCATTTCTATTAAACTAAAAATGGGTTTTAAAAAAGTTATAAAGCGTATGATAATCGGATTTTTTCAATACGAAACGCCAAAAATTGTTCAAATTAAAAATAAAAAGGTGGGAATTTTAAATCGTTTGATTCAGATAATTATCATCGCATACATAATCGGGTAAGTCTTAACGCCAATACGTTTTTTTTAAATTTTTTTAATCTTATTTTTATTAATGTTATTTTAAT
Organism: Phthiracarus crinitus; assembly: GCA_034698025.1. Lineage (NCBI taxonomy): Eukaryota > Metazoa > Arthropoda > Arachnida > Sarcoptiformes > Phthiracaridae > Phthiracarus > Phthiracarus crinitus. The sequence continues at coordinate 8,653 of JAQGAW010000754.1, forward strand.
TATTAGTTATATAATAATTTACGAAAAAGGGTATCAAGAATTTACTGGTTTAGAAAGTGCTGTCACAACTAAAGTTAAAGGAGTTGTTTCTACGGAACACTTGAGTGACGATGAGTTTAATGAAAACTACGCCAATGATACATATCTTTATAAAAGAGTTTGGGATATTTCGGATTTAGTAGTTCCTGCTTCGGTATTCAATTACCATTTAGATAATAATTATGGCAAAACATTGTAAGTGTTAAAAATATTAATTTAATAGGAAAATGGCGCTTTTTTCGTGACAACAAATGTGATTATTTCGCCAAATCAAACACTGGGCACGTGTGCCGAAGACGCTGATGTTATTGCCGCGATTTGCGATCCCAATAAAGAAAATCAGTGTAAAGACGAAGTATACAATCTCGGACATGGTTCGTATTATTAGCATTTATTTTTATATACCATTATAATTAGATAATCGAATTGTTTTTAAGGTGTTTCGACCGGTAAATGCATAAACTCCTCGCGCGCTGGGGTTTACACGTGCGAAATCAAAGGCTGGTGTCCCATAGAGAAAGATGACACTCCTCTCAAAAATAATACGCCATTATTTACTGCAACAAAAAACTTCACTGTTCTAATTAAAAACAGCATCAAATTTAATGATTACAATGTTCGCCGACACAACATATTAGATATAAATAATGGGTCGTATTTGAAAAGTTGCAATTATGATCCCGAATACAACGCTGGATGTCCTGTATTTGTTTTGTCTGATATCGTGAAACAGGCGGATGTCGACTATGACGAGATCGCTCGCGATGGCGCTGTTATTGGCATCGAAATTAATTGGAACTGCAATTTAGACATTAATTTGAAATATTGCATTCCTGTGTATAAATTTCGACGTCTGGACGATCCAAACACCAAAATAGCTAAGGGTTGGAACTTCCGTTATGCCAATTATTATGGCGATTCTCGAACATTATTTAAAGCGATTGGTATTCGATTTGTTCTTCTCGTGAATGGTTCGGGCGGTAAATTTAGTTTTATTCCACTTGTGATAAAAATCGGATCTGGACTTGGATTACTTGCAGTTGTGAGTAACGTTACTCTTATTAAGATATATACATATCATTCTTGCCTTAAATATAAGTAAAACCTTAATTACTATTAATTTCCTAAAAAAATTTATAGAATTTAAACATTTTTTTGCAATTTGTTTGATTATGTTTGTAATGCAAAGTTTGAAATTTTTTAATTTAGACCACAATTATCTGTGATATAGTAGTGTTATATTTAAACAAAGCTGGAAAATATTATAAAGACAAAAAGTATCAATACGTTGAACAAATGAATAGTGAAGAATACAACGTAAGTTTTTATAACGATATATCTGTGATTTATCGTAAAATGTTAATGCATTTTCGGATTACTCTTCAGGATTATTGTTGCATTTCTGATACGAATACTTCTGCTAAAAGAACGAATACTAATGAATCTTGCAATGATTTAACTGCTTTGGCTGAATAGTAATGCTAATTCGAAAGTTATTGTCACTAAACTATTTATTTAATTAATTAAATTTTATGTTACTCATCAAATTAACATTGTTTTATAACTGCGAGATTTAATTACGCGAAAGTAGATCAGCAAATATTAATATTGGATAATCTGTCGTTAATGCAGTATTAATAATAATTGGTTTACGTTTTCTTTCATAACTCTTTCGATAGACTTCTTTTTCGTTAGAAAGGAGACACTCTCAGACCCAGAGAGTAAACTCCATCGTTGATAATGTGGTTGCGAGCGATTAATGATTAATGGATGGTCAAAGCCTTTTTGATGCGAGATTGGTATGCAATTCTGTTATGGAGTACTTCTGTGTTAACTCACAAAATGTTTATTTTTTTAGTCAACTAATAAGTTTGGTTTTTAGAAAAATGTAATAATTTAATAGTTAATTTGATGTAATATAATGCAAATCTTTTAAACTAAACATTGGAACTAAAAATAAAAATTGCACGAAAAGATTGATTGAATAGTACTTATTTATGCATTTGTAAAGATTTGTAAAAGCGATTGTACTGTACGTTATAGGATTCGTCGAATAAAGTTTCCCCTATGGATGCTGTTTGCTGTAATGTTCTGCAAGTGGGATGCGACTGGTGAGTAATCACATCATTCATATTTATTTAAACATTCAAGTTTTTCGATCCTTTATTCCCAATTTTTAAATATGCGAAAAACAAAGCGAATAAATGAAAATCACTTAACTATTTTTAAGCTCAGTTTCTTTAAAAAACTTATGAACGTTTGTTTTGTTCCGATGGCTTTCTTATGTTACAGAGTTTAGCTTCACTGTCTATGTTCTAATCTTTTAGGTCTATGATTATAAATACTGTATACCCAAATTTTACGAATATATTTTGCCCGCTCATGTATGAGTCAACATCATTATCTATTTAAATTGCTAACGAAGTTTGGTTAGAATATATTTATTGTATCTTTAAATAATTTTACAGCGAGTCTAAAATGTTAAAACAAAACATATGTTGAATCAGATTTAGTGAAATTTCCGATGAATATTATTGTGGATCTTAAATTTTACAGTTGGATTCTTTTAATCGTTTATTATTTCATTTTTGATTAATAAACATGTTTCATAGTTAATTTAACCAAACAATGCAATTATTTTATAAAAGTTTATAAATTCTTTAGATAAGCCTCCTATTATATTGTTTGTATAATCCGAAACAATGTTCTTAAATAAGTTAATAAGTTATCGAATATTTAATTCCCGAAATCAGGGTATTTTTTAAATTCGAATCTTAAACTCAAACTCAGTAATACTTTAATTTAAACTCTGATCTGAAAACTTCAATTATTTTATTTATTTAAGATTTGAGAATACTGTTTGTATTGTGATTTTTAATGCGAATTAGTCGCAATATTTATTGGAACTCAATATTTGAGCTCAAATTGATGTTTAAATTAATTGATTAATATTGTTTGGTGTGAAAATGTGATGCATTTTGATGATAAACTTTACTTAACAGCACATCCGATATGTATTTAGCTAACGCTTTCAGGTTATTTGAATTCAATTGATTCATTCAGAGTTATAATCATTCAAGAATCGATGCTTTTTACAGCTTTTAAGTTCGCATCAAAACTTTATGGCAACAAATTCATTGAATTCAACGCACTCACACACAGCACAGACCCATATCTACGCTTTATTTAACTAAATTATTTAAATGTTTTTATTTTAAATAATTTTTACTTTATTATTTATATAATGAATATTTAAAATATAAAAATATAGATTAATAATTGATTTGAAAAAATAGATTAAACTTGTAAATATCAATTAATATCAATTAATCAAATAAAGTAATAACACATTAATTTTATGAATCAGATAGAGTTATTGATAAGGATGTGAAAAACCGGGACTAAAAAGTGGCAAAAACGGGCGGGAAATCGGGAAAATAAAAATAGCTTTATTTTTTTGTAAAAAGTGGCAAAAACGGGCGGGAAATCGGGAAAATAAATAGCTTTATTTTTTTTGTAAATAAATCAAAATTTGAAAGGTTTTATATCAAAATACTTATTTATTTAATAAAAGACAAATTTAAAATAAATTTTATTTATTTTATTAGCACTTTTGAAACGGAATAAATTTTTATTCTAATTAAAATACCCCTCAAAATTTATCAAATTTTTAAGAACCCTGTCATAAATTGTTTCTAAGAAATTAAAAAATGGAAAATTTTGTAAAATGGTTTAACTTTTCTTTTATTAAAAAATATTTCTTTAAAGTATGGTTAAAACGGGAAAATTATAGCCTATTTTCTTAAAACCGGGAGATTTATCGGGAGATTTAAAAAAACCTCAAAAACGGGAAAATCGGGAAAATTAATGTTATATAATTTTAATTAACGAAAGTTAATCTTTTAATTAATAGAATTTTCCCGAAGATCACGAATCCTTTTGTAAAACGGGATTTACCCGCTAATTCACATCCTTAGTCATAAGCTAAACATTTAATGACTAGAAAGTGAATGTGGGTTTTTGTTCGCGTTTATTCTAAGCTATAAATGTGGGTTTTTAACTTTAAAATAGGCACATAAAGTTTTAAAAATTAAAGTTCAAGTTGTTTATTCGAGGTTTAATTCAGATTTATAGTATTTATAGATTTTTATGATAAAATCAATTTAATGTTTGATTTTTGCTTAAGTTTCATAATACTTGCTATACAGTACAGTACAGTGTATTCGTTGTATAAACACTTTCACTACTTTTCTCAGTTCTTGTCACACTTCATATTAACGCTTAAATGCATTTCTAAAAAGATTTCAAACATTTTTCTTGATATATTTATTTATATGTATATTTTTTCCATAATATTGATTCGAAATATCGATGTAAGATATTCAACTTTAAGTGAATGTGACATTACTTTAAACGTCAAGCATTGATCTTTTTTATTTTCAAAAATATAAAAGTTTTAAAAAATATGTTTCGTCTCGCAATACCTGTATTATAATTTATTTTACTAAATTTTACGCATATCTAAAAATATTTACATATTTTTTTATTAATTATACAAAAGTGTGTGTATTCTTAACCCAAATAAAAAAATATTGTGCCGATTTTTAACAAATCGTATATAAATAATTCGTACACAGATATCTACGTGATAACTTAAACTATATCGATAAGAACGCGATCGGAATATGGGGATGGAGTTATGGTGAGATCTTTTAGTTTGTCTCAATCATATTAAAGAGTACAGTATATGCTATTTTTGAACGCATTCACAGGCGGTTATGCGACGGCCTTATCTCTGACAAACGACATCAACGATCCGGTGTTTTCGTGCGGTGTATCAGTAGCTCCCGTCACTTCATGGTTACTCTATGGTTAGCTATAACTAGTAATAAAAGTAATAAAAATTCTAAATGTTGATATTTCGATCAAATGATCAGATTCAGTGTACACAGAACGGTACATGAGTTTACCGAAATATAATATGGAAAGTTATCTCAAATCAGACGTAATTAGCAAAGCAAGTAATTTCAAAGGAAAAAAGTTTCTTCTGGTTCACGGAACGGCTGATGGTATGTATGAAACGCATTATTATCGATTGCGAGTGCGAACGCACACACAAACTTACTTTGTTTTGTCAACATTTATAAGTTAGTCTAATAAAATAGATTACTTTTCCACTCATATTAGATAATGTTCACGTTCAACATTCGATGGTTCTGATGAAAGCGTTGGCAAACGCTAATGTAATGTACGACACTTTGCTTTATCCGGACGATAATCACGCGTTAACTGCGGTCAGAGTTCATCTCTACCAGACTATGGAGCGATTTTGGGACGAATGCTTCCTATTGGATGATTGGTTTGAAAGCGTTGGTCTCAGACGAAGGAGAGCTGTAAAACACGGTCAAAGTTTAATCTAATCATATATTTTGCGCACAACATCTAGAATGCCTTATTAATACAACAACAGATCAAACATATTTTACAATAATTTTTATTAATAAAATATAGCTTACATTTACAATCATAGGATTTGTATCAAATTTTATTATCAAACGATATATTAAGCGATTAAAAACATTTAGATATTTTCGTCGAATTATCAAATTTATAAGAACTTATTTTTTTTGCTTAAGAATCGACAAAATTTGCGGCACATCTGAATCCAAGATTATTGGCTGAAGAATCCTTTGAAAAAAAATTGTCAAAAAAAACGTGAATCAATTAAGCGGATTATACGGAGATTTTTTTATTACGCATAATTATTTTGGGCTGCATTTTCTATTAAGAGCTTAATGCTTGAGATTTTATCGCTCCTTAATTAATGGGTTAATTTGCTATTATAGTGAGAAAGAATAATTATTAGGGCGTGAATAGTTCTAAGTCGTGATGCAATAAAACTAAACATAATCGTAAGTTCGAGTCGAGCACAGGTAATCTTCTTACGAATACGAAGGAATAATTCGCTGAGAGAACGAGAACTAAGTTCTGTGCAAAATATTTTCATAGCTTAATAAATTACCATAGTATGCAAACATAAAAAAATCCATATTCCATGAAAAAAAAACGAAAAATTTAAATGAACGAGTTTCCAAAAATTAGGCCCATTTAGATTCAAAATACTTTTCAAATTATGGTTTTATAGTCACGATTATTTTCACTTAAGGTTAATACTATTAACTTAATAGTATTAAGTATTTGGTAAATGCAAAGTTGAATATTTAAAAAGGTCAAAGTTAATTAATGTTATATATAACAAATATAACAAATAAGTAAATCTTAATCATATAATTAGATTTTCAATTTCGAAAACTTTTCTTTACGCGTCAACAGTTGGATAATTGTATTTCACTTACGGGTGTGTTTTTGCTGCGTGCAACGCAACGATAACGATAACAGTATTTACGGTGACACATAAAAGAGCCACCCTTTTTAACCTTATCAGTACCAGATTCGGCCCCATTTGGGTTTTTCGTGTTAATTGATTTGTGGTGTATTGTCCACCAATCGGATGTCCATTCTTCAAACAATTAACAATTAGTAATAGTCACACATTTAAATGCAATAACAATCATACCCCAAACATTTCCAACCATATTCTTGAGACCATATTTATTGGCAGGATATGAATCGACGGGAGCGGTGGACACATAACCGTCTTCTCCTTTAAAAAATTTTATTTTATGATTTATTTGAAAATTTATGTGAAAATATTGAAAAAAATACCAAGATTGTGATTAGGAAACTCTCCCTGCCATATATTAGTGTAATGCAAATTATTTGGCATCAATTTATTACCCCACGGATATAACCTATTATTAAGCCCTGCTCTGCACCCGTACTCCCACTCGGCTTCGGTCGGTAAGCGCTTTTGAGCCCATTCACAGTATGCGTGTGCGTCATTCCAAGACACGTGAACCACAGGATGATCCAAACGTTTCGAAATATCCGAGTCTAGACCTTCGGGATGCAACCAATCAGCGTTAGGCACCGGTAACCACCACGGCGTTCCAGCAACCGCTTGACTAATATTCTGCTTCACTTTTTCGCTCAAAAGTTTTTCAAATACAAACGAATTTTGAAACGTTTCCGCTTCAGTAATATAATGCGTTTGATCGATAAATTGTTTGAACTGAGTATTGCTGACTTCGTGAATATCTAGATAAAAGCTATCAATACTGACATTCCTTGCCGGGGATTCACCGTCGGCTACAAAGATAGGATCATTAGTGCCCATTGCGAACGTTCCGCCAGATATTAATACCATATTTTCGTGATTTTTATTTGATTTATTTTTAATTTTTTTATTTGATGATATGATAGTTTTTTCATTATTATTGATTTGATGATCGGATCTCGATGTTTGATGACAAAATTGATTATTTTCGTTGTTAATCTCTTTATTCTCAGTATTATCGTTTTCGCAATTTAAATTTTGTTCGGAATTTACAATATCCAAAATGATAATCATTAATATAATATAGAAAACCAATTTTGATATTTTCATGTTTAACTAAAAATAATTATGTTATCAATTTGTTAATTTCTTTAAATATTAACAGTTTAATAATTAAATAGATAATATATAATTAGATTTTAATGTGCTAATTGTGGAATAAATAGGAATTTGTTTTAAATTCTCTACTTTAATACCTGTTCGTTAGAAAAATTTTGAAATCTCAGAAAATGATTTTAAATAATAATTAGTTCTAAATTAGAACTTCTAATATGGGTCCAAAATTATTTTCAAAAATTATATACAATTTATTTCTGAAAAAATTGAAATCGAGACTATTTTTTGAAATTGTGGCCAATAATTTGTGGAAATAATTGGTTTTAAAATTGTTTTTTGAAATCCAAAAAATACTAATTAGTTTCTTTTAAAAAAATTTTTGGTAAGGTCTATTTCACTTTAGACGATAAATTAAGGAAAATGCTTTTTCTTATAGAACATACTTAATACAATAAAATATGTGAACGAATTATACAAAATTTTGAGCTTTATTTTATGTTCCTAAAACTCCTGAAATATATGATAATTGTTGATTTCTTTTTCAATTAATAAACGTCAGAATTGTGTTTTAAAACTCCTTTTTCGGATTATACTGATTTATCCTGAATTTCATAAGGTTTTTCCTTTTTCCAAACTGAATTTAGTTAGTTTTTAGTCCTGAATTTAATTTAAGCGAAAATTTTTAAACAAAATTAAAATCAGGATTTCAAATATAATTTATCCATACTAGGTATTCATCTCAATGCTAATTAAGATTTAAATCAGTTACAAGAACGAAATTTAAAGATAACAAAAATTAACATAATTAATAAAAATCTTAATTAAAAGGTATATTCAATTTTTTCAGTCCTTGTAAATTATATTGAAAAATATATTTTCGTATTCTGTTTTCTTTTCATCAATGAAAATCACGAAATTTCTTGCAAAACTAGGGTAACCTTTACATTGTAAAGTTTACAATAAGCACGCCTTTTAAGCCTCGGCAACAAAAATTTCGATAACGACGCACAAAAATCTCATTAATTAATTGTTTTATTGATGTTAAAACCTTCGATAAACTAACGTTAAATTAAGCAATTAATTTTTATAAGCAATAAAGCTATAAAAGTTTATTTGTTTTCATTAAAAATGTCTTATTTACAAAGCGTATTATGAGAATGCGGTGCGCATTGAGGAAAGTGAATGCTTTTTGAACGAAAATTGCTAATGCAATGCAAAGCTCGCGGCTATTATTTAAACGAATTATTCGCTTTCAGTATACTGTATAATCAAAACTCTAAACAATAAGTTCATTTAGTAAATAATGTTAAGTTTATTTACTGCATTGTAATGAACAAAATTACGCATAAAAAATTCACTTTATATTACTCGAAAATTCAAATTTTTATCAACAAAAATCGAAATACAATAAAGTTATATACCGTTATGGTTATCACAATTTTTCTGAAATTAGTCATAACCGATAAAATTACATGTTTGCCACAAAATATAATTTAAATCTTATATTTAAAATAATAAACTAAAGACACGAAACAATTTTTTTAAAATCAACAAAAAATAAATTTTATTTATTTAATTAAAAGATTTGTTAGTAAACTTTTTGATGACATTTGAAAAATAAACATCTTATCTAAAAACATGCACCGGTAATCCATATAATATTGTACGCGTATATATACTTACTTAAAAATATCATGTATGAACTAAATAAACTGTGTGTAAAAAATAAATCATTATCATTAGGCTGTAGACTAAAAATATTAGATAAAAATAATTTTTTTTGTTGGATTTGTTCCGTTTTGACAGATCATAAGTAAAAACAACCGAAACATAAAATTGCACTTAAAATATTTAGTGGTCTAATATACGAAGATTTCCAGAAACGATTTTCGATTCAAGTATAGCACCCGAAGGAATATCAATGCGATCGCCGTGATTGGCTATTATTATGACTGTGCCTTAATTCAACAAAAATAGGTTATGATTACTATAAAGAATAATAAATATCGAGAAATGATTTATAATACCTTTCAAAGAAACGCCTTTACCGAAAGTAACGTCACCGCTAACAGTCAAATGATCCAACTCTAATAAATCGGGAATACTGGCAAAACGCGCCAAAAAATCTCTGACTTTCGAGAAATGGCTGTCTCCTAACTTGACTAATGGCACGGTTGGAAAAGCTCGAAGTGGGTTCATAGTCAATGTACCGTTATTTAGTGAATATAAATTTGACATAACCAGCAATAAGTCGGAGGTCTTTTTGACGGGTAAGAAACGACTTCGAGGAACATTCACTCCAATAGCGCCCTCGAAATCTTTCATAGCCGATCCAACAGCTGTTTCCAATTGAATAACGTCTAAACCAATATCGAGATGTTTATGATTGACAATAATTTCCATGTCAATCGCTGCCTCATTAACCAATTCATCGATCGTTTTCAGTTTCATCCAAAGATTATTCGTGTTGAATATTTTAAACTTTTGGACACTTTTAAACTCATCGACATGTTGTTTGGGCACCTGAGCTATCTCTAGCAATCGCACGTGTCCTTCGTAATTGATTAGTGTACCACCTTTCACATCAGCAGTTGTCTTATCTGTCACTTCCATTACGTACGACGGATGAGACTCTTCTTTTGGGTCTAATAGAAGGTTGAGAATTCCCAGGTCAACGGTAGCGCCGAGATTATCGATGTTCGACACGAAAACGTATTCGCGCCCTAATTATTTAAGTGCAACGAGTTATTGATAATTTTACCAAATACTTCAATGGAAAATAATAAAATTGGATAATATACGATACCTTGATTTAAAAAATGCTGAAGAAGACCAGACTTATGAAATGATTGATAAAAGTCTCCGTGTCCTGGAGGATACCACGATTCAGAGTTAGATGTTGTCATAGAGGTTGCGATTGGCATAAGACTTTCTTTATTGATTCGCGGATAACGGCTTTGCATAAACGTATATATTTTAATTCGAAAACCGCGATACTTTCGCAGAACCTTTTGAGTATCTTCATCGGTATTAAACGAGTTCATAAGAACCAATGGCACATCAGCGTCGTATAGTTTATTTAAATGCTCGATCTGTTGAACCGTCAAATCCAAAAAAGTCAAATCATTTCGAACAGGTATCACCGATTTAGGACCAGTACAGCCCATTGATGTGCCTTTAAGTAATATATGCGCAAATATTACTTTATTATAAGTCAAATGAAATGGTAATCAACACATACCGAGACCGCCATTAAGTTTAACGACCACTAATTGATTGAGCATTGACTTAATTTTGTCTTTCGTGGGATCTTTTAAAGAACCATAACTTTTAACCGCGTTATTAGGAAGTGGTTCTATTTTCTCCCATTGCACTGATGGTCCGACGCCTTGAAGATACTTAATGAATAGGTGTTGAAAGCCTTTAAACTCGTCTTCACAGATCTTCCTATCGGTTGGGTTCGCAGTTCGCAAAAGTTTGTCAAGTTCTTGGGATAACTGCAACTGTGCGTCCTTTTTCGTCAATTCTTTGAATTCTGTTGTTGAACTGATCTTTCGTTGGTGCCTATGAATTGCTGGGCTTATTCCGTCTTCGTTGGTCATCTTGTACTCCTATTCCACAATTAAATAACTTTTTAGAAAAAAACAAACGAACGAATTGTTTGAAATGAGCACAAAACTTACCTTCCAGTTGTGATTATTGGGGAGCGATCTGTTATCAGCGTTCAAATAAGACAGAGTCGACATTATTAAATAATAATTATTTTATTTCAAATATAATGACTAAAATCAACTATTTTGTGGCAAACTTTGTCCGTTAAAAACTAATACATTAAACCAGTCTTTATAAGCGAGTTTTGCGCACTTATATCGCAACAACGAAATGTGTAGCAAAAACTTTTTAGTTTTGATTTTCCTAAAGTTTTTTTATGCGGTAAGTTTCCTATTGATTGCAAAGCGTAAGATATATTTTTATTTGCACTTTGGATCGCTTTAACATCTATTTATACAGATTCATTCATTCGATTGCCTTTACATTTATCTAATTAAGAGTACGCTCTATTAAAGAGAAATTGGATGATAAGCGCAAAACACACACGAGTTTTATGAAATATCAGAATTCCTAATCGAGTGTCGTATTTATACGAATCAAGTTTTACGGTAACATTGAATGCAGTGTCTTATGAACACATAATATGAGCAATAATTTTCCGTTTTATAATGTTTAATAAATAATATTTTTATAGACTAAGCAAAAAACATGCTTAGATAAACACGAACAGAAAAAAAACCGCTGCAATAAATTTAAAGTTTTAATGCGAACGTAAATTTGAAACATTTTTCGAAAAAAAGTTTGAATCAAAGCGGTGTGTATTCTGGTAAACTTGTTCGCCATAAAAATTGAAAGCAAAAATTGATTAACGCTAATAAAAATGAAAATCATGTGTCCCTGAACTGTCTGCGATAATCGTGACCTTGTTTTAAGTGTTAAATGTTAATGCAAACAATGATAACATTCATTCATTGCCATTCATTTGCCTTATAAAACGCATTATGATTTTCTCATATATCATGATATTTATCGCATAAATCGGTGTCATTTCATTCATTTGTTTCATAATAATTTTTTTCCCGATAATTAACACCGTTTAGTATGCAATCAATTAAATAAACATTTACTGCCTATCAATATTGATAATTCAAAATTTTATTTATATCTATATATATTGGATTGTAATCCGAATTTGTTTTGTACAAACGATTAATAAAAAAATGTTATTACTTATCGAATCGATGGTACAGTTGTCAACAATTGCTATGTTCGGTAAATTGTTTGGATGACAAACGGACAAAACCGCGAATATCGGCGTTGTTTTGCAATCACACACTAAATATACATTACTATTCAATACAAAATTTAGGCATAAGTTATCGCGTTTTTTAGACAATAGATGTGAGCACATGTGCACATGTGTTCCAATAAAACAACATATACTGTGCATTGATATGTGAAGACATGCGCAATGATGCAGTCTATCACACGTGCACATCATTTGTATCATTTGTTTTGTTTAATAGTAAACTTATAATAACTACTGATTTATTTAGTTTATCTTTTATTTATCATTTGATATATCATATCTATTTTGATATAATGGCCGAAAATCGTTACGAACAAAATACGTGCGAATACATTGCACCGAAAAAATCAATTAATGCCAATAAAAAGCACATCCAATCCAATGATTGGCGAATCAATAAACGCGTTTTATTTAATAAAATGTGGACCAAAATTGACAAAAAGGTGGGAAAACTGCGAACAGAATCGTACGCTAAACTCAAACAATCAGTGATCAAATGTTACGAAAATCATTCATCGAATCAGTGCAACGAAAAGCTGTTCAAACCTAATAAATATTCAAATTATGGTCTGATTCCTACCGTTGTTATCAATTTGGGTAAACAAATAGCAATCATTTATTTCTTATTGAAATTAATCAAATAAAATAACATTTTTAAGGCTCGAATGCCAGCGAACATAAGTATTTCTACGATTCATTGGTCGAAAACTTCGATGACATCTCTTCGACACCATTTATCTTCTTATGTTCGGCCGACTGTTCGTCCATTAGTTCTGCTGTCAGTGTTATATCGGATTCCATAATAACCGATGATATTAAACAATCACTTAATCTAAAAGATAGCCAATTAAAGAATTTTACGTTCGGAATGATAATCAATGCTTACAATGAGTATATGATTAAACACAAACAAAATACTGACAGTTCGCCGCTCGTGTTGTTCGTATCAAATATCGATAATTTCGATAATATAGTTCTGAGTCATTTAATAGCTATACTAAAAGAGTATATGCAAACGTTGCCAATAATGCTGGTAATGAGCGCATCGAATGGTTGGACATCACTGCAACACATGCTTCCATCACACGCTACCGATTGCCTTGAAATACATTTCTATAATTCCGTTCCCGCGTATCAAACGTTTGATAAGCTGTTCGATAAAGCGATAATTGACTATAAAATACCATTTAATTTGACGCCAAAAGTGTTGAATTTTATCTATGATTCGCATACTTATTGTGATTATTCGGTGGAAAGTGTGAGACATTTGTTAAAGTATGCGCTGTTTGAACATTATTACTCAAATCCGTTATCAATATTATGTCAACCAATTGACGATTTGGACAAATATATTAAGAAATTAAGTGATACCGATCTTAATATGTTTCGGAATATCGTCATTAATGAGTCGGCAAAATCGATGAATAGTAAACAGTTTAAGAAATATTTATTTGAATCGATTGAAGAGTTTCAAACAATAAGTACCGAATTCGTTAAGCAAATAAAAGTGTTATATTTGTTATTAACGGAAATCGATAACAAGCGTAACACACGTTTTAGTTTTCCAAACTTATATATCTGTGCGTTAAGCAAATCCGACGAATTAAATGAAACGATTTATTCGATGACTAATATTTCGCAAACGAAATGGAAATTATCGCTTGAAAATTGTCTGTCAAACACGGCGTTATGCGATGATTCGCTTTGTTTAGTGAAAACTTTAAAATTATGCCAAAATGAGTTAAACAAACTGATTGACACCGAACCCACAGATGTTGTTGAAAAGCCTGATATATCGCAAGTTAAGGAGAATTTAAAGAAAGCATTAACGCGCGAACAATTGCGTAATCAATTGAATCCGAAGAATAACCCGAAACCTATGTCTAAATTCGACATTTGGAAACAGAACGCGTTGTCTACTATTGTCAACGCGTTAAATGAATTAAAAAATCCTTTAGACAATTCATTGCATCGAATATTTTATTTCGACGATTTAAAGCGATTGAATGCGCACACTATATGTTCGCCGAGAGATGAAATCAAAAACGTTTTAAGTGATCCGTCAATACTTCTCGAAACCGATAAAATCGATAACTCTAAGAATGACTTCTTTTCGATGTTCACTCTCTATCAGGAAACTGGACTATTGATCAATATGTGCGAGTGTTTCGAATCGTTTAAATCATTCAACGAAGAGTTGACAAGTTTAGCCATTCATTCGAAGAGAAAGAAGGAAAACATCAAAAATAAGGAACATATCGATAAAACGGTTATCGCGCGATATTTGAATATAGTTTCCGATTTTGAATATATCGGGCTTTTAGAAGTGGCGAAAAGAAAAACTGATCATTTGTTGAAATTAGTTTGGTTTTAATTTCAATTTTTGTATTCAATTTTTTACAATATTTAAAAAATAATTTTGTGTTAATCATTATACTGTATTATATAATTCATAATTTTGATGGTACGCACTAATTTCATGTTTCTGTTTTAAGAAGAGCTATATTTATAACATTTATTAATCTAACGTTAGATATTTAATTCGGTAAACTGTTTTTTAACAAGATATTCTGACCAAAAGGTAATATTTAGGGTTAATAAACTAAAATCGGGTAAAAATATTTTGGTATGAGGAACTCAGAAAAAAATATTGAAAATTATTTAATTGTTAATTAAGGTATTTAAAAGAGGGTACAAAGTTTCATGCATTTTAAATGCAATGTTGTCACACACAATGTTTGCATTTTTCAGCTTATGCTGGAATCAAACACACTCTTGTTTTATTATTAGACTAATGTTTTGAACGAAAACGTAATTTATTTATGATCGCAGTTGCGTTCAAATCATAATAACATCAAACACACGTGCGTTTATTGTTTCGTTTAATAATATTAAACCATTAATTATTATAATTTCATTCAATGAATGATTTGATTAAATAACATGTCAACAAACACTATAATAAGTGACGCACCGTTACATCGATTAATACCATTTACAAAAAAATTTAAAAATATTAAAGCGCATGAAAAACTGATTAAAGAATATAACCTTAAAGTTATTAATGGAAGATTCACTAAAGATGAGGATAATATATTATTACAAAATTGGAATAAATTCTGCGATGAATTCAATTTGAGTGAAGACATGAAAATTTGTTTACTCGGATATTTCGGTAATAGTAAAAATTACACGACACAGCAAAGAATTGAAATCAAACAGTTTATGCGCGACGAAAATTTATTGTTGAGAATGGCTTATGGTTTGCCATATCGAACATTATTTGCAATTAGGAATCGATCTCGAAGAATGTGTTCATTGAAAAAATTGGGTCAATTCACTAATAAAGATAAGAATAAGATTATTCACATGAAAAGTGTTTTGGGAGAGAAATGGGCTGAAATTGGGGAAACACACTAAAACTTTATGCTAACAAAATAAGCAAAAAAACGCATTTATGCATTACGTGATTGATGTGCGAACCACACGAATGCATATATGCGTTTAATGGGTTTTTTTCTCGCTGATGCCCTCTAACACAATGTGCGCGCACTGCGTAGTAATCGCCCACTTGTCTAGTGAGAGGCACATGAGTAAC
>JAQGAW010000755.1:0-24658 GCA_034698025.1 Phthiracarus crinitus
TCTCTCTACCTCTCTGTCTGTCTGACTCTCTTTCTTTCTTTCACTCACTTTCATAAAAACACAACACTAAAAGCCGCAATTGCAGATTACGTGCGTTACGAACACAAAAAATATTTTAATATTAGTTTTATTAATTTAAATTCTTGGACGTATACAAGGAAAACGTGTCCAAAAATAATAAATATTTAAATATTTGTTGCTCATTCTACTATTTTAATAAAACCGTTTTATTTATTCATAAAACTAAAAAAAATTGTAATTAAGTCAAGGATTGTTTCAATTTATTGTTTAATTATGAGACTAAATATTTTAGATGTTAGATTCAAATGAAAAATCTTTATTCTAATCAGAT
Source organism: Phthiracarus crinitus (assembly GCA_034698025.1). Lineage (NCBI taxonomy): Eukaryota > Metazoa > Arthropoda > Arachnida > Sarcoptiformes > Phthiracaridae > Phthiracarus > Phthiracarus crinitus. The sequence continues at coordinate 353 of JAQGAW010000755.1, forward strand.
ATTTTCATGTTAATTAAAAAAATATTATTTTTATAAAATTTTTAGGATAAATAAAATAATGTTACAAAAACTAAAAACATTTAAATGCTTAGATTGTACATTCATGGACATATTTAATCATAAGTCTTATAATTAAATAAAACTGAAATAATTAAATTGATAAATCGTAGTTGTGTTGATTAGACATTAATCTCAAGATTTGTTAATTTCACCATAAATTATTAATATAATATCAGAAACTTATAATAAGGCTCAATACTTTTTTAGAATTTTCTTTTACAATACAGTGATTTTTTTATTTTTGGTTTTTTATAATAAAAAATATAAGAGAAATGCTACAAAAAAATTTATAATCTCATTTCTTTTCTAATTAATAAATATATTTGATTAAATAAGTTTGAGAATGTATTTTAAAATTGGAGATCAAAACATTTTCACTTATATCTAATTTTATATGATTAGTCCAAAAAAAATCTTCTGCAAACTTAAAAGACATTTTAAACGAAAAAATTTTATTGTCTAGAAACTACTCATACTATAATTTAATATAAAAGCTTACATATTCAAATAAAAACTAATAAAATAAATATAATTTGGAATCACTATAAATCAAAAACTTTAACTGTTGCTTAAAGAAAAATTGCAATTTATAAAACTTATACTTCTAATCTTATAATTGAAAAATGATAGGTAGAATTATTGCTTCAAAAAAGAGGGGAAAGTTATGAGCCATCGGTAGCGAAGAGAGCATCTGTCGCAGCGGCACCGCTCGCAGAATGGGTCAAAGCGAATATCGCGTATTCCTCGGTTTTGCATAAAATAAAACCGTTGGAAGAAGAACTAAATAGACTCGAATCAGGTTTAAAATCAGCGCAAACACGCATTAAATCATTGAGCAATCAATTAGAAGGAGTGGAGGTAGAAGTGGGATCATTACGTGACCGCTTGAATCAAGTGACCGTTGAAGCAGCACAGATCGAAATACGTCTCAACCAAACCGAGCATATACTGTCGCAAAGCGAAAAACTGATCGCTGAGTTGAGCGGAGAGTTTTCGCGATGGAGAGAACAGCTGTCGGAGATAAACAGCTCATTTCAGTTATTGCCCTTAAAATCACTGATTACTGCCGCTTATTTAGTGTTGTGCAGCAGCGAACCCTCAACTGAGAAAAAGAGGCAAATGCTAGAAAAGTGTTGTCATGCGGTAAACATTGATTTGTTTGATATCAGAAAATTTCTGAACAGCGAAAGCGAAGAAGACATTTTCTTTAGCGTTAAGACGTCTCACTTAACGCCATTAATATGCGATCCCGCGAAGAAAATGATCGCTAAATTTAAAAACTGCGAGATCACTGACATGAACAGTCGTGACTGGATTAAAGTGCTTGAGTTATGCGTTCGGTTCGGACGCACACTAATTATCAATGAGTTCACGAAAATTGATTTTAATTTATTGCAATTATTGCGTCACGAAGTATACGGAGCTAATGGTTCGCGAAATTGGATTTATGTCGGAGAGAAACGCGTCGATTATAACAATAACTTTAAACTTTATTTGGTAACGCAAGACATTCATTCCGATAATCTCTCCAATCCTTTATTCAATGTGATTAACTTATCTCCGAGTGGAAGCAATATGACATCGAATTTGCTAAGTTTAGCCATTCAGTGCAGAAAACCGGAATTAGAGAATCGAAAAATTGAATTAGAAAATAGTAAGATCCTGTTAGAAATGGAATTATTAAAATTAGAGGACAATTTGCTTAAAAAGTTAACTGAATCCTCGAATAATATATTGAACGACACAGATTTGGTTAACAGTTTGAAACAGATTAAGACATCAGCCAAAAAAGTGGAACAGTCTTTGGCTGAATCGGCCAAATTGAGCGCAGAGTTAAATAAGGAAAGAGATGAATACGAATCACTGTCAACATTCGCGTCTCAAATATATTTCTTAGTTCGTGAACTGACAAATCTGAATAAAATGTATCACATCGGTGTCGCTGAATATGAGTCTGTGTTTATTGATTCTCTAAATAAGTGCAAAGAACTGAACTCAAGTCAATTACTTCAGGTAAGGTTTTACAGGATTTTCTTGTTTTATAGAAATGAAAATGTTTTTTCCAAACATAGTTTATCAAAAAATAATATCAAATATACTGTAATATACTTAAAGGGTAATATTGATAAATTTTCAACTTTTTGAATTTTAAAAAAATACTTAATTATTGTAAGCATTATGTGTGGTATATTCTCAAATCAAATGATTTTCCCAATAGTGCCTAACATTCATACCTACCCAATGTCTAAAGTTCTAGGGTTCAGATCCTGAAAATCTAAATTTATAGGGTGATGTTAACACATCGGATTCAAACAATTTTTGGTCTTCAGACAAGTCTTCTTTCTCCTTACGAAAGTCTAAATCACGCCCTCGTAAAACTCAAAGAATTTAAACGATAATTTTATGAAATTTTGGCCAAAATTGAATGTGGTCAATAAAACACACCGGTTTAAATATTTTCAATTTTTTGGATTTGAATTTTTAAAATTTTGGATGGGAGGTCATATTTTACTGATTTCTCGAGGGTCAACTGATTTCTTCTGGACAAAAGATATAAATTTATTTTATGCCTACTAATATTAACGAAATAATTTCACTGAAAAAATTAGCGAGTCATTATGCTCTTTAATTATAGATTTGGTATCTAATATACTGTAGATTTTTTGTAATTATAAAAATAAAAATTAGTAGTTTATTATGATGTGAATTTAAATTTAAGTAAAATATTTATGTTAAATTTTTGTTAATTTGATTGTAATTATTTTATAATTTCGCAAAATTTTTAATCAGATTTTATTCTAATGTTAATGTAAGTAATTAAACTATAAAATTGTTAGGAACAATAATCATAACGAATGGGCTTATAATTTTTTAGTTAACCAAATTAGCTTGTTATCTAAATTGAGTTTTTTTTTATTAATCTCTCGCTATCTTGATATGAATAAAAATCTAATATGTAGTTTAAAATTACTATAGTTTTAATTTATGATGATGAGGCTCAGATTCCAGAGGCTTCTGCTGGAACCTGAGATTAAGCCTGAGCCTAATCCTCCCATACAGAACCTGAGCCTGGAATAAAGTTAGAGCCAGAGCCTCTTACCCGGAACTTGAGCCTGAGCCTCCGAGCCTCCAATTTTTTTAGAAATTTTTTAACAAGAAAATAATTAGAGTATCACATGACTAAAAAGTACTTTTAGGAAGAACATTGGTTGATTTATGCAACTTTTAAATACTTTTTTTAATAAAAAATGTTGCTTTTCAAATAAAATTAAATTTTATAAATGTTTAATATCGTTATTCATATACATTTTAAGTAATTAATTATAATTATAAAAATTATAAAATTATTTTATAATTTTTTGATACAACAAAATTATTCTCATTTACAGTGAACTTATAAGTTAGAATCAGACTAGACTCCGAAACGGGCCCTATATGTCGGGCCCCCGCGGGCCCCCGACGAATTTCATTGGGCCGGGCCGGGCTCGGGCTTAAAATAAGAAATGTCGGGCCGGACCGGGCTTTAATTTAAATATTTCTAGGCCCGAAACGCCCCATAGCTTGAAGTTATACCGATAACTTTTATCTTGTAAACTAAATTATGTTAAGCTAATTTAATAATAACAATAAAATTACTATACTAAAGCATTTAACACTTTTAAAAGTACAAGATTTTCATTTAATTATGAAAATATCTAATTTTTAGAGCGAAAAGCAATTATAATTAATTGAGCGTACCTTATGTACGTCGGGCCGAATCGGGCCGGGCTTTGCGTTTTTAAAAATTAATCGGGCTCGGGCCGGGCCGGGCCTAAACCTATCGGGCCTTAGTCGGGCTCGGGCCTAAAATCTTTTATGATTTCGGAGTCTAAATTAGACACTCAGAGTGTTTCAGTTGCTTTACCGCAATCATTATCAATGGCTTAAAATTCAAAAATGTTCTATGAAAAGTTAAATTAATAAACAATGGTATAATATGACACAAAATATTTTAATACGAGATTTTAATATAAATATTTTCGACGTATGCTCACATTTACCAGCCCGAAGGCTAGTAAGCTGAGAACATTGTTTTACTGTATTATGTGTTAACATTCTTAATGAATTCTAACATACAATTTAAATTAATATACATGATATTGCGCCTACTAGTAGAGAAAATACGGTATTTTCCAAGCACGTGTATCTTTAACAAACTTGAGTTTCTAATTGAAAAATAAATTATTAAGCATAGTTTTAAATAGAGTGTAACTTCAAAATAAATGTTCTGGACTTTAGGCAAAAATTATATTAATTAAACTTAGAAATTGATTTTAGTTAACATTTTTCAAAAATAATTTTAAAAACACTACCGATGAGTCGGTGAAGAGAATGATTGATTGAAATTTAACAGCTCATTCATATCCTTTTAAATGCTACTGTGTTTCTAATTAAGTTTTCCAAGAGAACAAAGTCCAATTAAGTATTTTATAAACCGAAATATTTTATAAACAGGTTGTCCCAGAGGTGAGGGGAGGGCCATATCCCCTATAAAATATGAAAAGTTGTTACCAGGTTTTCACCAGAAAAAATTGAAAAAAATTTGGACCGATGGCAAAAATATTGTCGCTTAAATCCGATTTTATTCGTTAAAAAACCCCGTGAATTTTGAGGAAAAAAAATCCCTAAGGAGACCATACAACTAATTCTAGACCTTAAGAGTATGGGACACCTTGTTTTACGATTAATAAGTCATAAAAAATACAATATAAGTTTGTAACGTATTTATATTATTTTATTGGAATCTGTTTTGAATATTATTCTTAAATAAGCAAAAGTTTATACAAAATTGAGCGAAATTATTAAACTTGTTAAAAGTTTTAGAAAAGTTTGCAATTTGTTTACAACTTTCATTAATAATTCAATAGAAACTCTATGAATACGTTTCTCGTGGATTATTTCCTGAAGATAAAGCAATTTTTAAGCATTTTCTCACACAAAAATATCCAAAACACGCAAAATTAGTGCAAATCGTGGAAGAAGATCACAGTATTGTTGAATTTGTTAAATCAGTGCACGATTCAGCGAAAATAGCTCTGATAATAACATCGCCGGGTTCTGATCCAACCAACGAATTAAGAGAGATTGCATCCGAAATCAGTTCCAATTCATTCGTAATTATTTCGATGGGAAGCGATGTGTTATCGAGTACTGAACAATTGCTACGAACACATGATGACAGCAAACAATGGATTTGTTTGACAAATATTCATCTTGTGATTGAATGGTTACCAAACTTGACTCATATATTAACAGATATTCGTTTAGAGTCAAAGTTTGTGATACTTGTGAGTGAATGTGATGAACAATTTCCCGTATCATTATTAGAAATGTCAGTTAAATTCGCATACAAATCAGTGCCCGGACTTCAACAGCAATTGAAACGACTGTCTGTTGACTCGAGTGTGAAATCAACGCCTGAATTGCGTATACTTTCATATTTACATGCCATATGCTGCGAAAGACTACATTTTGTTCCGCAAGGATGGACCAAATGTTATGAATTTGGATTTAATGACTTTCGTTATGCCGCTAATGTCATACAAACTGTGATGCAAACTAGACATCGAAGGTTACGCTTCCACTTTATTCGTGGACTTTTAGGAACTGTCATATATGGTGGAAAAATTGACAACAGAGTCGATGATCATATACTGGAAGCACTAATTAAGCGCTGGTTCACAACAAATAACGACAGTCGCGAAACAAATCAAAACGAAATATCACTTCTCGGTCTTTCAGCAAATGTTAATATATTGCGACAGGTTTTTGTCGAAGAAAGATTGATCAAAGGATTACGTGTGCTTGAAAATGCTACCAATACTAATGAAATCGGTTCGGAACCAAAGCGTTTGCGATTGTTATGGAAAGAATTAACAGAAAACAAGTTAATGAATGATATGCGGGCTTCTAAACCACTATCATTGGGTTCATTGCCATTGCCATTACAGGCCTATATATGGCTTGAATATAATCACACTGAACGTATAGTTCAACAAATTCACACTGATCTGAGTGTAGATGACAGCGATGCGTACCAACAATTAATCAGTAATGAAGTACCAGATACATGGCTAACCCAGTGGACCAATGGTCCTCAAGTTGCCGATCAATATATACGATGCGTGGCATCGATTGCTAATCAAATCTTCAAATCACTGCATTCATCGCTACAGTCATTCAATTTGAATTTGTCGCACATATTTAATCCAAAATCATTATTGAGTGCATTAAAACAAGAAGCGTCGCGACAATTAAAAGTAACAGTGGATTGTCTTAAATTATATTGTTCATGGGGTGGACAAACACTGCGATCGGTGTCATCGGTTGAATCGATGCGTGTGTCAATTAATGGCATTATGATAGAGGGGGCTGTGTTTGATGGGCGTATACTACAAGATTGCCAACAACACTCACCATTACAATCACAAATGCCTTCTTTATCGCTTTATTTCCTGGCAAAGGTAAACAACTTACACATAGCGTTAGTGTTAGTGATTTCTATTGAAATGAGCATAAAAAACTATTATTGTATTTGGAAGTTCGGAAGACATGCATAGTTAGCTTATGTCAACTTTACAATGCATGCCATTTCAATGCAACCAACTTTTCTTATTATCACATCAACTTACTTTTCTTATATTTCTTATATTCTTGTTTCTCATCCCATTCTATTCAGGATTATCCGTCGCCTTACAACGACAGCGATGTTGTTTCGCTGCCGCTATACTCGACCAGTGCTCGAGAATGGTTCATCGCGTGGCTCGACGTTCCGTGCGCTCGTGACACTCAGTCGCATTGGATTCAATGCAATGCTTCACTAGTTATTAAATATATTACTTAATTATTACAATAGTTTTTATTTATGTTTGTTTAAACTTCATATTCCAGTATAATTGTTATGTTAAAACTACGAGGAAATTGTTTCTATTTTTTAAAAGTTAATTATTATAAATTACTATTCAATGCGTACGAAATGTTATAAAAATAAATCAAAGTGTTATTAACTTTTCTAGAATAGAGTTTAATTACAGATTCATTGCATGCTATTTGGACTCAGATAACACTCAGGCCCTAAAGAACTGTGAGAAACTTAAAGAAAATAGCAATATGTTATCATTAGTTGTTTTTTGAGCGTAGCCTCAACTTAGCTCATAGACAACCAAAAAAAGTAAAACTAAGATATCGTGTTAACCAAATGCGGGCAAAACAGAGTACAAAGCATAAGTAACATGAATGAGGACAGTAATACGAAGTATTTGTCATCATTCGTTGCTATTATAAGTTATAACGATATAACTTATTAGAGAAATCAATTGAATGTTTTACAACAATAATGGCAAAACATAGTTGCGATCACTTTTGTTTCATAAACTTGTTTAGATTCTCAATACAATGTATAATATTTTCCATTACAATTATCTTAAATACGTTTTATGAATAAAGCATTAAAAACGCAACGCTTTCAAGCGTTGGTTTTCTTATCCTCAGGCGTTTGCGCAGCAGTTGTGCAGTAACTGTTGTAAGTTGTGTTTCAGTGTTCAGGTATAACTTTGGATTTTAAGATTTTGGCATTGCATTGGTTGGCTGATCAGGCGGTCAGACCAGGCATAACGCATTAAGGCATGATTGCATTAGCAGTACTGTTGCTGTAACAGCAATGAGAAAAACTTGTCTGTAGTTTTACTTCAAATCTGTGTTTTATAGTGAAAACTTCGTATTATTTTTAACAATAACTGAATGTGGATACGATGTTAAATAACAATATCGATGTGTGTGTTTGTTTGCAAATATAACTTTTTTCATGTAAAAGTGACGCATACATACATTTACTGTGCAAAAAAGGAATATATTTTGATTAAAATAAGCAAACATTTTTCGTAAATAAAATGTAAGTTGTTTTGAATATTACTTTTTTGTTACATTTAATTTTTATTCGCGTTTGTTATTTGTGTCCTATATTTTAAACACTGTCTAAACGCTTATTAAATCTTGCATTATTTATTCACTGTTAAAACGTATTATGACAATATTATTAATCAGTTTATTTGATTATTATTTAAATGCTTTTATGATTATTGACACTAAACATTTTCGATAATTTAGTTACAAATTAATTGCTAATAAGCAATAGAATTTTAATTCATGTGTACAATATTTATGATTACTTCTTGAAATTTATGCTTATAACCAGAGACGGGAAAACATTTACAAACCCTCAAAGCAGCCGCAATGTAAGGGTGTTCGGGGAACCGAATTACATTTTAAACCTAACTTATTAAATACAAGGGCATATGACTCGGTACATCTTTAGACGGCTTATAAGCTTACATACGGTTACAGACTTAAGACATTTGTAGTTTGAAAGGTTTAAGAGTTTGAGTTTTAATTTATTTAATGTTTTTTAGACTAAAAAGAGAATTTTTTGGATAAAATTTAAGACTTTTGAGAGAGAATAATATGGAATGAGCGATATTCGTTTGTACTTATTTTCTGAAATATTATTGTAACTAACGATGTAAACCTAAGAATCAATTTCTTGAAACGTAAAGATGTAAAAACATTAGTAAAAAAGAAAATAAGGATAAGAATTGATAAAAACTATTAGTTAATGAATCAGTAGTATTACTCGTATTGGTACTTAATTTTTAAATTTTAACCGTTCAATGGGTTAAATAAGTTTTTTTTAGTAAATTGAACAAAAATTTGGGTGCAGCAGCTTTGGAGATGAATATCTTAAAATTTAGTCGGTTTGTCACAGTACATCATTTTGAGTCATTAGGGTTTTGTAGGAATTTAATATTTATGCTAATATTATTAAAGCAAAGAATTCTGATTTATATCAAAGAATTTTTTACTTCTAGAATCAAAACAACGATAAATCAAAAAAAGACAAAACAATTGTATAAGATTTTAAAATTAATTCTGATAAATGTAATAATAATGTAATATGCGTTAGTGTGTCATCAAAGCTTAACTTGACTAATGTTTGCATCTATCACTTCAATAGAAGACATTTCACGTGTCAGTCTTACTAAAAACAGAATCGCTATACAAATTAATTCTCTTAAATGTTTGCAGTGATCAGAAAAGATTACAAGGTTTTACAAGTGTTTAAAATAATGTTTTTGAAAAAAATTTATTTCAAATAATGGTTAACAAACTTTAATGGGCAATAATATTCTATGGATTTGAAATGAATTTTAATAACTTTAAGTGAATAGAATTTAAAATCATTTTATTTTATTTTACTTTTTGTCTATTTATTCTACAATTTATTGAAACACGAATTATTTAAAGTTTTCATGGTTTTGGGTGATAATTGTTAGTTATAATGTCAATGAATATGAAGGAAATGTTTGCAAACAATCCATAGTGAAATATTTTTGTCTGAAATTGTTATTAGGTTTTTGCACCTGCTTTTGCATTAGTGTTTGTTTAAGGTGTGATATAAATAGTCTCATTTAATAAATGAATAAATAAAAAATTGTAGAATTCCAGACTTTCAGAGATTTTATTAATAATATTAAAGATAAAAGTTTTAAAAATATTATGAAAGCTTGATTCCATTTTTGATAGATAAGTTGATTCTTTTTTATGTGATAGAAAAACCAAATGAAACCCACGAAAGTAATTAAAACTTTGATATCAACTAACTGTAAGCGTATATATCATATTTTAATCATAATAATGCGAGGTATTATTGTCAATTTACAAGTCATTAAAAGCTAAAGTGAAAGCTAGTAATTTTAAATTTATTATTACCGGTAAATGAAAATTAACAAACAAATTAATCAAATAAGCAAAAATTTGAAAAAGTATAACATATGTACGCTTACATGTAAATACAAAGTTCAATGGAAAATAGTATCAATTAATAACGTTAGATCACAAAAAAATTCATATCATTGAAAAAATATTTATTTCCACATTTGTTGTTTAAGCTCACAGTTAGGCATTTTTAACATTTATGTTTGTGGTGTGAATATGACATGATTAGTGATGTGGTATGAAAAATTCCTATGCCTCCAACAACTTTATTGTGCTCATTCCAAAATATACATTATTGCAGTAAAATTTAACAAAACTTAAACGATAGTGGATTTTAAGGTCTCTTAAGTATTAACTAATTTTTAAACATAAAATATTCGACGCGGAAAATTTTTCATTAAAATTGAAAATTAATAATCTAGTTTATTATTATTAAATTCAATGTCAAATTTTTTTGACATAAATAAAATGCTCAACTTTTACTAAATTACCTAAAAATTAATTGCGCTTCATATAGATATAAATATTTCAATTATTTTAGCTCACGGTTTAACTCAGCTCGATCTTAATTGTGCTGAATTTATAAGATTTCGGCTCATATATTAACGAAAGGTGAATTACTAGGTTGTACTCAGGATCACAGTTTTTGATGCGGTTTACTAATTAATGACCGGCGGTGTAGGTATGCTAAGGGCTAAATTTAAATTCTCATATTTCTACTATTTCTCTTTTTACCGAAACTTCATGAATCATATGTGCGACGTGTAGGTTATATTCCTCGAAATTCTTTCCAGAGTTATTATACTGTAGTTTTGTTAACACCTGCTATTATTTTTTTTATAAAGCTAACGTCGTTTGTTTAGTTGGTTTGGTAAATTTACTTATTTGCTAAATCACATAACATATTATGGGATTCGTTGTCGTGGTTATATAAGAAACGTCTCGCTTATAAAGTAAACTTATATAAACCTTATAATTAAATTTAGTAACATTTAAACAAAGACTGGGAAAGATAAAAGAATTTTGAGGATTTCTGAGATACACTCACACACAAAGTTTATTATACTTTTATTAAAATTAGATATACATAAAGTTATTATTTTAAAGTATTGTTGAGATAGACTGGTATTTAGCATGTAATGACCTATCTTTTCAATAATAATATAAGCATTTATTAGACACCACTACAATAGAGTGAAACGCGTCAAAGATTCTTCGTTTCTTTTTTCTTCAGGCGTATAAATGTGTATTGGAAATATATATATATAAGTTATATAAGTTAGCATAAGTTAAAAGTTTATGAAATAAAAACGTGAATGGGTGTAACCATTCGAGGTATTGGACCTGACATACAACTTAAAACGCTTATTTGCATACTTCAACTCTAAGACAAGAGATGTAATAAGTATTGCGTTTAAGAGTTGCGTTCGCGGACAACAGCACCGATACTAACAGATTGCATCGCATTTCATACGAGCATTGCCGACCAAAATTCCAGTTTATAAAAATCACATAAAATAGAAAACAATGGCTTAAATATAATGAGTGGTGCACTCGATTCCATGCTTTGCATTTCGTGTTAAGCTCTCTATGCAATTAAGCGCTGCTCGAATCAGATTTCCATAAATTATTTTTAATCCTCAACTTTTTTATGGCTATCTATATTTAAGTTTTTTATATACCGTATAAATATATTATTTCCTTAGCACTTTTCAAATGAATAAAAGCGTTTCCTATTTATTGTTCGGCGCAAGATTTTCGCGATTGTAATAAAATTTTAATTGAATTTAACCGAACAAACATAACTCTATAGTTATAAAAATCTTTCATGAAATCAATCGCTTTTGATTAACATTACTACTATTAAAGTTGTTCGCTCACGCCGTCAGTCAATATAGAATTAAGACTGCAATTACACAGTCTATTATATGATTTAGAATCGTTAGATTCCTGAATCTGTCTCTATTATATTCGTTTTGAAATATTGTAAATCAACAAAAATTTTTTGATAATATGTTTTAAAGTAAACTTTATTTCATATTTGAAAATTTAAGAGCAGTCACAAAAATAATTTATGCGCATTTAACTTCTGTCTTGTCATTAACTACAGTAATATTATAAATACAGAATATTTGGTTGAAGTTTTAGGCAATTATTTGTCACTGATTAGTTGTAATTATTTTAAAATAATATCATACACGAGAGACCTTGGAGTCACTGAAACTGAAAACTGAATATGAAATTATAAGAAATTGCGTCAACAAAAGTGAAATCCACTTAATGTGTATCATTTTTGAGTCTTATCATGATCTGTCTAATATATTTAGATAAATTTAATTATTTTTTTATCAGTCACAAGGCTTGTCTAAGGTCTAAACATGATAATTAATTTTTTATGACTTTTTAACTTGAAAAAACTTTAGTTTTAGCCTTAATTATATCAAATTATATTCTTATTATTTTTCTATATCACGCTTATCAATGATTTGCTTCAGTTTTGCTAAAGAGTTTTAAACTTATATTAATTTTTATCGAAATAAAAGTTCTAATCTTTTCTAAATTACAAGTTTATTATAACTAAAGCAGTTATGAATTATAATGCGATATTTTTCATGTTTTTGGGTTTCCGAGAAACGTTTATGACTTATCAAACACGATAATCTGTTTCTCCTATCGTTTTTGTAATTAAGAATAATAAAATTTGTTTTGATATCTATTCTATAAACAATTTGAATCCATTGCAAAGTCCCAGCAATTAAATATATGTATAAACCTTAATATTTTTCAAAACACAATATATTATAGTTATAATAGTTAGATAAATAAAAGACAGGTATAACACAATAACATGCGATTAGTTGTATTTAATTGAATAGAGCCGATCCCTTAAAGGAAATACTTAATTAAGACTAAGAGCGTTGTACTCTTTTTTCACTCTACCAAACCAATAGTAGTATTAAAAACGTTAGCGCAAGTTATACTGTATATTACGTACGTTATATGCGCTATAATATGGTTTTCTATTCCACTCTATCCTAATTCTTTTGAAAGCAATTTTTTGATAGCAAAGGAGGGTTACATTTAGCCGCAGGCGTTCAGACATCCTCTCTAGAAATGCGAGTATTTAAGAGCGCTTACTGTGTGAGAACAGAAACAAAACCAGATTACATAACACCAACTTTTTTGTGCAAATTTCTTAAAAATGTTTGATATAATTCTCACGATTGACACTAACAATATATTTTAATGTGTTATACTTTACGCGCCAAATATTCTTTTTTATTACTTTCGAGATAAAAAATCAGTTTTTTGCTTCCATATTATTTTTTAGATTTATATGGTAGAAAAAATAAAACTAGTTTTTTTATTGGAAATACTAACTCATATCAATTTGTATTTCTATTCATCGAATGTCATAATAACAATAATAATAACAAGTAAACAAAATTTTATAATACAGTGAATGTTTTTCATAATAATCTGAGAGAGAGATGCGAGAAACATACCGGTATCTTATATTATTAGCATTGATTTGAGTGACTCGTTAGTGTTGTACACCAGCAACTCATAACTTATTCATATCTGATCCTTTTTCTAATTTAACTTCATTTTTTTCATCAATAAAAAACACGTAAATTCAATCATTATTACTTTCAATATATTAAAGATATTTCAAAGTCAATGATTTATTGCCATACAAAATAAAATGTTAGTATCTTTATCAAAGTTAACATTGACCTTTCATTACATATAAACAAACATTTTCATTATTATATTGAAAGTTAACTCAATTTTCATTAAATTTGAAAATTTAATAAAAAATTATCTTTTTAGATTAATCTCTAGTATTTGTTTAATTCGTACGTTTGGTCATTTCTCGAAACAAGTTTTTGAATAAATATTTTAACTTAAATCACAAATAGAAATATCATAATTTGATTAAAATTATACAATCATTCATTATAGTTATTGAAGATACATATATGCATAATGTTCAATATAATACAAATGTTCGTGTAATTGTATTAATTTTTGTTATTACTAGATACTCATTGAAAGTCAAGTTCCTTTATTAACTTAAATAATATATTTTTGCGTTTTTGATTTCTGTTTTCCGATTAATTAATTATATGTTTAATATAAATAACTATATTTTAGAAAAAGTCCACGAGTGAAATAAAAAGAAATTGAATAGGTATACTGTTTTCTATTTTTTGATTTGAATGGAATGCTTTTAAACCATTACTCTATTTAAATAATGTTTATTGCGTTTTAAAATTATTTTTATAACATTATTAATTATCCCTCGGCAATATTAATATGCAATTAATCTATTTTTAAATATGAATGCAATAAAAAGCTCATTTATATTTAATTAAAAAAATGAGATATATTCTCTCCATTAGTAAAAATTAATGGTGTTTGGAGTCTGAATAATAATTCTATGGGTATTCTAAAATGTATTCTAAAATATATTCTAAAATGTATTCTATTCTGTTAGCATTAAAAATTTATTGGTTTACTAATTATTTGTTTAAAACCAATCAAAGTATTATAGTAAGCTTTAAGTTTATACATAAAGGAATCATTTTAAATATTTTACTAAAATTTTCAACAATTAACAGTCAATTTTTAAAATATTTTTTAAGTTTTATTTTTCAATTTAAACTGATTTTAAACAATTGCTTCTAATAAAATCTTAAATGGGTCTTACAATCAACGATCTAACACAGTCTAACAATCAACTGACTTTCAGTCCAAAGCAATCTATAAAATCGAAACTTTATATGATAATTATGCAAATGTTTCATTTTACGACATACCATAGAAAAACAATTTAAACTTAAATGTTTGGTTTCGCAGCCATTTCTTAAAGTATTTTCTGCTTATTTTAATTAACATAAACTTGATGGATACAAATAGTTATGTTTACTTTACGATTACTAAAATAAAATACGTTTTTAAAGTTAGAATTTTAGTTACTATATGTTCTATCATTTCTGTGCTTTTAATTAATTAGAGCATCTAATAAACAGAATGTAAAATTAATATCATTTTGCAATGTATGGGTCGGTCAATCTCCTGTAAAAAATTTGGTCCTCCACCCAATTCCTAAACATATAGTTTGAAAGCCTTGTTATTGCTTCTTCCAGTTTAAAACCTGAAGAGGAAGTATAGAATTACAGAAATACATTCTAAAACCTAAACTTCATCAAAAAAACATACAATACTTTGTTTTGATGTCAATTTGTTAGGTGTTTATAAGGTTCGTAAAATTATTTTGATATAAGTTTAAAGCTGTATTTTACCGTGAATCATATTTTCTAATGTTTTCTGTACATTATGGTATGGTATGGCCCGATCGTTGGTCATTCGAACATACTATATTGAACTCTAGAAAATAATCATTTTTTATTGACTCGTTCGTCCAGTTTTTGTTAGTCTCACTATCGCTGCCGCAGGGTTTTTGCGAATTCTGTAGTGATTGCATGAAAGCCAAAAAAGTGTTTCATTCTTGATGTCTTAACATTAGTTTTCGAGTTAAAAGTTTTATGTTAGTTTGAAATGACTGCAATGTTCTATATTAGGGATAAATATAATAGTATGGAATTATGACACTGCCATAAGGCATAATGCATTTTATTTTGTATGTTTATGTTACAGAGTTATGTAAATCTTAAATGTATTGAAAAATTTAATTTGGAAATATTCAAGCATATGCGGGATAAGTGTCAAAATTTAGTACATCGTAAATATTTTGATAGCAACACCTATTTAACAAAAAACGAATTAAACGGAATTATTTAAGCGAAACAGCAATTTGATGTATTGCTCGTGATTTATAAGTTTTTGATTTTAATTTGAGTTGAACGCCACTCCTTTACTAACTTTTAATTTAGATTATTATATAAATATATAAATTGAGTCGATTTGATTAAAGCTGTTATTACTTAATCATATGTAGGTTTTATGTTCAAATAAAAATGATTGCTAAATAGCATATATTATCATTAATTACTTATCTAATTAATCAATTAAGCGATAATTCTAAACCTTTTTATTAGAGTTTACGAACAATAAGTGTCATTCTAGTTTCAAAAGAGCGCATAATTTAATATTAAACCCCGTGTTTCAGTTAAACTGCATAAACTGTATTTGTGATTGAATAGGATTTCACGTCTATTTCAATAAATGAAATTTTTTATATTTTATTGAGAAAAATTTCTATTATTCTTTATATTATTTCTATTCTATTATTAACTACTGAATGCAATTTTTAAATCTTGGCATTTTAACGAAATCCCAATTTAACGCAACAATTGCTCAAATTACATCTCAATGGTAATATACACCAGCAGTTTTCAAACTTTTTTAATAATGTCACCCTTAATAATAATTTTTTCTCGACCCAAATTCAAAAACTTATTTCAGTAAAACTTACAGTAATGAGAGATGAGTTTGCGTTTGAACATATATTTTTATTATAATTACTCGGAGTAAGGATTATCAATGCTAATCGCAAACCAATTTTTCTTATTTAAGTTCTGTATGAATTTTAAAAATGTATTACATCATTGACAAGAACTTAAAATTTTGTTAGTATCCAATTTTCTAATAAATGATTTACGTATTTATTTAATATTTACCAATTAAAAACATCTTAGAATTATTTATTATTTTTAAAAATCGAGGATCCAATTATTTTACATAATGATCTTGATCTAGTTGTTGATCCTTGGTTTGAAAATCTCTAGAATACACAAATTAAACTTCGATAGATTCGGTCATAATATCTGTCTTCTGTTTAGTTTTTAGTTTGACGTTCAATCACTCCCTTTATAAAACTTGTAATATTGCATATCTGAAAAATTTATAAAAAGTATAGCCACTCGATTTCAGGTGTTATTTATTATTATTGTCAACAGCGGAAAATGCCACTCCATTTTACTTTTCCAGAATAAAATGTGAATTGTATTTTTAAATTTTAGCAATTTTTTATTACTTTTCAACAATGAATTTTATCATTTTTTTTGCTTTATTTAAGATTTTATATTTCAACAATATAAGAGGCTATTTTAATCCTTTAATAATTATAATGATTTGGAAAAATCCCTTAATAATTATAAACATGTCTACCAACAAACATAAAACCCAAATCCATATTCTGTATCTGCTTTTTCAAAGTCAGATAAAAAATATTCAACAAGAGAAGGCATTATTAAATCAATAATTTAAAAATAAATTGGATAAGAGAAGGTCTAACATATACGATATAAGAATTTAGCCTAAAAATTAGTTTGAAAACCTAAAAAATACGGTTAAAATTCCAAATTTTTAAAACCATTGAAAAATACATTCAGAATCGATGAGCAATCTATCTATATATATATAAATATTTATTAATTAGATACTTAAGCTTTTGTTTTGTTTTGTTCTGCATTAAGCTTAATTTAATCTGTTGGTCAGACTTTATTTGAAGGATTAACTGTTTTCTATAGATTACTAAAAATTTAAGCTTTGAACTCCTTTGCTTAAAGTTCATTTTGCGATTATTGACATTTGCTGAATAAGCTAACGTTTTATAAATTCTTCTGTCTGTAAGCCCAAGTTATTATAATATATAGTTGTTTTTCTTTATTGTTTAAAAAGGATTAATATTATTGGGTTTCACTTTCAGCTCTCGTACATATAAATTACGATATTCTTTATTGCTTATTTGAAAATTTTAAACATGAAAATAAGTTTTGCATAAATTTTTGATTGCTATAATTTATTCAATTCAAAGCGTATTCACAGTAATCAAATTGTGCTCAAATGCGAGTGCAACCATGATTTATAGGAAATACATATTAAAGCTCATGAGAAGTTTTATGAAAAGGCAGTCGCATCATCAATCAGTGCGAACAAAACTCTACTTTATTTACCACAAACTAATTATGTTTAGGATGTATTTTTCTTTATATAAAACAATCAAGTTATCAGTTTATGTGTAATGTTTTTATGCAATTAAAAAAATTTATACTTATTAGAATTGTTTAATTAATTCAAAAAGTTTTGCAGTGACTATAGTTTAGTCTTAACGGAATTTAATAATAAAGAGAATAATTGTTTATTAATTTAAAATAATTTATAATTTAATTATATTTAATAAAATATGGTAACCATTAAACTATTATCATTTTGTCGATAATAGTTTTATTGGATCAACGTTTTTATAAGACATAATTACAATATTTCAATTAAATCATTGGTTTATCGTAAAATAATTGCATATCGATGTTATTAGCGCTTGAAAACAGACGGATTAAAATTTATTTTTCGTAATTGTAATCTGCTGTAAAATTTGTAGTGCCTATAAACACATAATCACTCTCCTGTTCTATAGCCTAAAATTTTATTTTAATTATTTCGAAATAAAAAATTATAATTTTCAAGCAACAAAACATACTTAATAATGTGTAACTCGAAAATAGAGCATATTTTAAACATGTGAATTTACTTTTATCCGTTAAGATTAATCTCTGCAGTAACGGTCACAATGGCCACTCATATCTTTCGTGACCTAAGAAAAATCAATTCATGCAATTTCGTTTCATTCGTTTGCATAATTATTTGTTTTTCTAAGATAAAATAATAAATAAATAAATTTTGATAATCTATTTATGGATCTCAATAATGTTATTTTGTGATAACGTTATCCTACATTTGTCTTAGAGATAATCACTTATAACTTAAACATATTCAATACATTAAAATTAAATTTGTTTTTTTAATATTAAAGTTTATAATAAAATTTATTCAAGTAAACAAATTCAGTTTTAAATTTTACGTAAAGGAATCACTATTATTTTATACGATATTTTGGTTTTTATCAAAATCAGCTTTCGCTTATATTAAGATTGTTTAATGTAATAAAATTGTAATAAAGGATTAAAACTATATATTAAAACAATCTGACAGTATTATGAACTCATAATCTGTATTAAATCTCGATTTTAGTGTCTTATTCGAAATTCAAATTACCTATGAATGCAAAAGATGAAAAATCTCAGTTACTTATTACAATAAAGTTCTATGACATTTTGGATGCTTAAATAAAATTGAATAAATAAAATATTAATTGCGATTTAATGTTCACAATTTTTCAACATTTCAGTCAGATTTGTTTGTATGATTAATATGTCAGACTTTAATTAGTTATATAATATAGTGTTAACCCTTTTGATGACTTTCAAATTATTTATTAGACCTTACTCTACATATTTTAATATTACAGTATAATCAATAGGTATGTGTTATATACCTTAAGCCAAATCTTAGTCGATAATTTCAGGTGCTTTTGATTTATTTGATTTTTATTTAGTATACAAAATATTTTCAACTTTTTTGTTTACATTTTGTGCGGTTTATGTTACTCATCTCATGATCACCTGTAATTTTATGCATTTTTTCGCATAAATATACATTTTCTGCTTTCAGATTAATCATGAATACTCAGATACTGTCAATTTTGTTTAGAAAAGTGTAGCATAGTTTTATTTTTGTTGCTGTAGTCATCAATATTCTGTTTACTTTTCGGTAATCAAATAAAAAAGTTTTTAATTTATATATAATGCTTATTAATATCATCGTAATGTATTTAATCAGCAAAAAAATTTGCATAATTATAGATTTCTGTCAATTACAGCTTATTTTATGAATAGTTAAATTTTTCTTAAACTCTTGAAAAAAGTTGAATACTTTTTTATTTGCCTGTATTTTAATGGAGACGAAAGGGAGAATGTTTATGACAAATTAACTTTTTTGTTTTTGTTTTAAAGGTTTAGAAACGATTTAAATAAATATATATGAGTTCAAAACAGATGTGTGATTAGTTTATTTTAAATGAAATATTAATTATAAAATCACATAAACTTGCATTTTCAGCATAACTTGTGGTTTGAATGTGAGAAATAAATATAAATTTAGTTTTTATTTACTTTTTTTAAAGAATTTTTTTGAATTAATTATTTATTATACATGTTTCATATAAAAATGAATATTTTTTGCTTGAATTACTGTGTTCTGTCATGCTTTCAAGATTTGAAAAATTGTCGAATTGAAAAAATTATATTTTTTAGTAACAATATTGCAATAAAAAACATTAATTGTCATATAAATTCTTTAAAATAATATTTATCTCAAAAACAAAATAGAAACTATTTGATGGGTAATAATGCAAATCACTAAACTTAAATTCTTATTTCAGTATAAAATTGGTGCTTAAATTGAATTTAACGGTAATATTTTGATTTGCGTGAAAAGTTTATATGCATTATATTCAAATCACTCATTTGAACTTGCATTTTGTGAACTCAAATGTTAAAAAAAATTATACGGAATTATTTTAATTTCCTTCCGATAAACTTTAATGTTAAATTTTCTTATTTTAAAAAAATAATTTTAATTTCAATGTTAATCAGTGAACCGCAAAAATTATGGTGAAGTTCACTCATCTGTAGTATAGAGGATTTGTTTGGCTATAAATACATATTTTGTTACTATTTTAAACTCTAATTATTTGCATCACTTCGAGCTTTAACTGTAAATTTTAGTACTATTAATAAAATTATGATATTTATTATTTTGAATTTTTTTAATTATTTTTTATAAGTTTACGGGTCAAATGACAATGCAGTATGCGTTTAATAATAATTTCAAATAAAAATTAAACCTATGCACTAATTTTAGTTTCCACGACTCACTAATTAGCTTAAAATAAGCTCAAAAGTCAAATAAGTATTATCGGTCATAATAATACACGCCATCCAAAAATTATTAATGTATTATACTTTTATTTAATTCTTATTTATTTTTAGTTGAATTTATTATTACAAAAATGAGAAAAAATTATATCGTTAATATGAAATATGTTTAATTAATTAGTTAATCACTTTATCAGATTTATTTCTAAACCCATCAAAAGAGGTATATTACAGGTTGTCCCTGAGGGGATCTGGGAGATCTACACCCCAATGAAAATCCGAAAAGTTGTACACCCCCCAAATTTGGAAAGTTCATGTACAATTCATGCAAAGTCAAAAAATTGTCCATCAAAACTTGGAGTTTTTGAAAAATGAGAGTTTTTGTGACCCATCTAAATTTTGACCAATATTTCAAATAATTATAGTTTAAATTCGTTGAGCTTTTCGTCCAAACTTTTCAAATTGGTTTAGGCTTTCATCAGAAAAAAATTTTGGTCCGAACGCCAAAAAATTGTCGCTTAAATTCTATGAGTTTAGACCCCTCTCTAAAATTTGAAAAAAGTCGAAATGAATCCCCTCCAGACCGTTGGACACCCTGGTATATTATTAATCTCTTCTGATATTAAGGCTACTGTTCTTGGCGTATCTATCATTAAAATTAGTCTCGTTTTTTTAAATGGTCATAATTAAAGATTAATTTAATTGCAATAATATATTTTTAAATACAATAAAATTTTTGTTTGTACACTTAATTTTGATCTTGCTAATATGTAAAACTTGTTAGAACCTAAAACTTGCTTCCCTTTTATTTTAATTTTTAAAAATTTACCCTCAAGGAAGTAAGGAAGTTGGCAGGTGTTTTGCTTTCATAACTATCTTGGCTTGTCATATGCGATTTATAATAAGAAAGTGTGATCACTTCCAACTTATTTTAAATTTCAAATATGAGTTTTAGTTATTGAATTTTAGCTTGTTTTGTAAATTTTGGTACTGTATATCATTTATGTTTGGTTTAACTATTTACTTATGGATTCTATATTTTTATGTATTATTTTAAATTTACAAAATAAATTATTTATTGATTAATGGAATAACAAAATGTAAAATAGTTAAACCAAATTTTAATAAAAATTTCCACCATATTTTATTTTCACAAAACTACAAATTCGTAGTAACTTTATGATCACACCCTTATAATGCGTTTATTTAGTGTATGTGTCGCTAATTCGTAAATTTATTCTATTTCTATGTCCTGTAACTCATCTTTTTTTGGCTTTAAATTTATGAAATAAGAACAAATTTTCAAGTTATGAATTTGATCTTATCGTTAGCCATACATTAATCCTATTAATTATGTTTAATGCTTCGCTTTTAAATGCGCACTAAATTAGATAAAAATTTTATTTTGCATATTAAATTATATAAGTTTATTAGTTCGTTCTCATAAGCAAAAATTAAAAAACTATGCGAATAAAATTTAATGTTTTTAATTTTGATATTAAATTATATTCATTAGAAAAACGTGTAATTTTATTATACCATACATTCTTAGCACCGAAATCAAAATTTCTAATATTAACGATTTTGTTAACTGTTTTTTAATTTTAAAATATTTTCAGAATATTTAATATTTACTATACATTTTAAATTTTCAAATAGACTAAAAGTCTAAACGCTTTAAAAGATTTGGTCAAATGAACATTACAGTACTGTTTACTTTTTATCGCAAATGTTACATGTTTTTGCAATATTATTTTTTTACTAAACATAAGTTTTTAAAGTTTGAATGATTATTGAAGTGTTTGATTGAAATGCGAGTTATTTACACTTCAATAAACAAATACAATAAAATTTACAATTCACCGCATTTTCATCAAATAATTATAAAAATCAAAGATAAAATCCATTGAACAGGAATTGATTGACTTGAATGGTGAAAACATCAGACAAATAACTCTATATTTAGCGCTAACAAATGATTAAATTTCGTTTTTTGATCGTAACTTTAAGCTGTGATATATTTAGCTAACAGTAAATGTTTTGTTAAGTACGGGAATATATTGGGTCCAAAAACAAAAACGAAAAAAAACAAAAAAATCGCAACTTATTTGACAGCGAGTGTCAGCGAATAAGTTTTAAATAGTGTGACGATTAAATTTATTTGGTTAATCGCGAGTCGACCCAAATAATAGTAAACGCAACTTAATTTTTAATTCGAAACTCTTGAGTAAATTACTTGATAAATACGTAATGAATTGAAAATAGGTTACGCGTACGCGAAGTGTCATTATGTTTCACTAAATAATAGTTTTCTTTAAATCTGGTCTTTAATTAATTCTTCGCTAAATAATATTAATTAAATTCTATATTCCTTTTACAAACAATGAGCCTATGGCTTAGTGATTATTCTAATGAGTTTAATGAAAAAATTGTTTTGTAAATTGAGTTATTTAAGTACAATTTATGTTTATTGTGTTATTAGTATTGTTATGTAAAATACTGCGCCATTAATAGACGACAGTTGTAAATATAATAAGCTTATTGTTGGCTTCTAAAGAAAAGTTTTTTTTGCTCAGTATGTTAGCTATCAAAGTGTCCAAAATGTAAGTTTTGAACAAATTTGAAAGTTACGCATTGGTGAACATTCGTATATAAATAACAATAAGCTAATAATATCATACATAAAAAACTAAATATCATTACTTATGCATACAATAACACCCTATTTTTCATTTTCTATTCTCCAGATCTGTTTAGATGATTAGTATTAAGGTTTAACATTAACAGAACAGACACAGTCAAAATTTTTTGATTAAATTATATTAAATTATTTTTTTATCTGACTTGACAGATATATGGATTTGGGATTCTCTGTCTGTCTGTCCGTCCGTCTGTCTGTCGACAGGTCACGTGACCAGAACTTCTTTATATTAATTAAGGGATTTTTTCTTTATATTAATAAAGGGATTTCGCCGATTCTTTATGTTAATTAAGGGATTTCGCCGATTCTTTATGTTTATTAAGGGATTTTACCGATTCTCTATATTTAATAAGGGATTTTGCCGATTCTTTATATTTATTAAGGGATTTTTTTGACTGACTATGCCACTACCTATGGCCATGCCACTACCTATGACCATGCCACTACCTATGGCCATGCATCGACCAATGGCCATGCCACTACCTATGGCCATGCCACGACCAATGGCCATGCCACGACCAATGGCCATGCCACGACCAATGGCCATGCCACTACCTATGGCCATGCCACGACCTATGGCCATGCCACTACCTATGACCATGCCACTACCTTTGGCTATGCCACTACCTATGGCTATGTTACTACCTATGGCCATGCCACGACCTATGGCCATGCCACTACCTATGACCATGCCACGACCAATGGCCATGCCACTACCTATGGCCATGCCACGACCAATGGCCATGCCACTACCTATTGCTATGCCACTACCTATGGCCATGCCACGACCTATGGCCATGCCACTACCTATGGCCATGCCACGACCAATGGCCATGCCACTACCTATGGCCTTGCCACGACCAATGGCCATGCCACGACCAATGGCCATGCCACGACCTATGGCCATGCCACTACCTATGGCCATGCCACTACCTATGACCATGCCACTACCTTTGGCTATGCCACTACCTATGGCTATGTTACTACCTA
>JAQGAW010000756.1:0-24643 GCA_034698025.1 Phthiracarus crinitus
TTTCCGTGAGATTCTTGATAGTGATCTTGCAGATCCAAGATTTCGACTGGCATCTGTTGTTTTGAAAAACCAAGACTTCTAAATGTATCTGCAAAAGTCCAACTATTCGATAAAATTTTCTGCGAGAACAATGATTTTAGATTGTACTAAATTAAGAGGTAATTCTTTGGCCAATTTGTTTATATCAATGACATCCCTTTCATCCCACGGGTAAATTTCCGATGGATCTCTTTGTATATGTTCGAATAAAAGAGGTATTCCAAATCTATACGATAAAACGACATCAGCTGCAACGCTTATTTTTGGATAGCTTCTCTTGTTTTTATAGATATTTTGCAGTGGCTAATCCAAGTGTTTTATGTCGAAGTATGATTCTTCTCATCGAGTGGCTAGAATTAATGGCAATGTTGTTAAGATCTATGTTTTCTGAAAGGCGAGGTATTCCTTTGTTCTGGATTGTAAACATTTTTTTGATTGTTCTTATACTTTTAAAGGGGTTAGATGTGGTCGGCCAACGTATTGATGAATGCCGATTTGTCTTTCGGTCTGATTTGAATAGTGAAGGTCCTTTTGTTTACGTTGGTGATGGTAGAGGAGTTCTAGGCAACGAATAATCATCAGATTGAGAAAGATATAAGCTCAGTTCTTATGAACCAACAGATCAAGGTGAAGTATATTCTCCACTATAGTCTTGCTTTGGTTTCTTTGGTGTATTTTCTTTATAGTCTTTTTTACGTACGACGCTTGTTGTCTTCTATGTTTGTTTTGAAAATGTTGGCCAGTTAACTACTTCTTCATTTCTTTTAGTTGATGTGAAATGTCTTCTGTCTTCTCTATTAATGCAACGATTATGATTTGATTTATCATCTGTTCTTGATGTGCCAGCTTTTGGTTGGGTTGACTTCTATTTTCGGTAATTATAAGTGTGTGAATCATTTCTTGAATAGTTATAATACACTTTATTATATGTTTTTTGTGTTGTTTTATTTCTGTTTTATGATATTTTAAAGTCTGATGCGTGTCTATTTTCTGTTGTCTGCTTTCTTTTTCTCGTCTGCTTTTGTTTCTTCTTTTCTGATGGAGTCGTTTCTTTTACAAATTTAATTTTATATTTTTCTTTTATTGTTTGCTTTAGTGATGTTTGTTGATTTGATGGGTATTCGTCGGCGACGTCCCAATCAGAATCATTAGATACATATGTCTCTTCATCTTCATTATATTCTTGAAAACATGTTTTCCACGATTGCACTCCTTTCAGTAATGAATTCTTCGTATAATTTTTGGATCTATTCGTTTGATAACTTTTGAAAAACGCACCGTACCAATCCCTATCGAAATTCTTTAGGCGTTCGACAAACCAAAGCGTAATTATACTTGATCGGTAACATGGAACCAGACTTTAACAATAAATTACGACACAACATCTAATATATAACTATTCGACATAAATTTAATATAGATTTAATTTCGATTGAAAGCGTAATGTTGTTTTCAACGTGTCTTGTTTAATAAGAATAAAGAAATTTATCGTCATAAAACAAATGCACCCTAAAGCAATATTTTATCTCTTTTGATAATTTAAGGCACAAGAAATACTAATATATTAATACAAATGTTGTTTGAAGATTATTCATTTCATTGTTTTCAATTTTTGTCTTTTAAGATTCTTGTCTTATTTTAACTTCCAATATCAATAAGTTAGTTGTTTGATCAAAATAACATAAATGTGGTCGAAATTTATTAACTTTTAAATTTCGTATTAAAGTTATATTCAAAATTGTAGATTGAAATACTTGTTTATCTATTTGATCTAGTTTTCAGTTATTACCAATTTTATCGATAGTTTCTGACTGTTTATTGAATAGCAAGGATTATTGAATTTCACGGTAATAGCCACAAAAGTATTATCACATTCGACGCAACGAATAAACTAGAATATTTTTGCTGATAACATTAACCCTAAGTTTTTCATTGGTCTTGAATTACGTCATTCATTTGTGCATAATTTTAGCTGGCGATGCCTCAAGCGATTCAATCGACTTTGTTCTTTCATGTGCAGATTTAAGCTATTATTTCTGTGACTTCTATAAAATTAGAAGGTTTTATTATTCTACCTTATCTGATTTATATTATGACATCAATTAAAATTGTAACGAATATAAATATAGCTGTTAAAATATTTGGTAAATGATTTGCAAGTTTAACCTGGAACAGACTTTTATAGGAAGTATTACTTGAGTCGATTTCTCACTTTACCTTGGCTGACATAGTTTCAAAATCAAAAGTGTGTAATTGTGGCATTAGATATGAGTTGACTCTTTGAGAATATGTTGTAACGAAACGTTATGGTGTTTCGACTATTATTTGATTTGCATCGAATCTTAGATGTCCGATATTGAAACTAATAATGACTAGTAGAGAAAATACAAATGATGGGCGTTCAATCGCTCGTTTATAGACGAATATATAGAATGAGTCGCAATAAATGTAATTTACTCAATTTGTTTGACTTGAACTAAATCTTTTAAAGTTATTATGTGATTTTCCCATATTCCATTTCCTTCAAATATTTATCCGTTATATAAACTGGAGGGGTGTTGGTAAAGTCCCCTTCGTCTGAAAGCAGAATTGGGTTGTGAAATGAAGATTTAAGACTGAAAGTGATGTTATACAGTCTATTTTCTCGTCATAAATTACAGATTTTTGTTCAACATTTCAATTGAAAAGTAACAAAACCAGACCCACCGAAGTCGCGACGTTACCACCCCTTCCATGGCCCAAACATAGGGAAACCTCTGGGGTTTAGCGGCGCAACTCTGGCACCGAATAAAGGGAACTCAAACGCGTGGCTAACGCTTACAAATATTTAATAATTTAAATAAGAAAAACGCGAAACATATACTTAAAAGCATATCGCCTGTCCAGTGGTGTGCCGTTTAGACCTGCGGATCCACGAGTGATGGCACGTAAAACACAGTAAACACAAACAAATCAATAATAATTAAATAAATAAGTTTAAGTAAACGAAGCAATCATTAAAATAAATATATATATAAATATAAATAGAAAACAACAAATGCCTAAAAGGCTTATCAAAGTTATTTTTAAGTGAAGCGTTTGCGAGCTATCAATACACTGAATATTTTTACATAATGCGCATAACAGCGCTCACATGTTTTTGTTTTTAAACATTAGTCACTATTGCGTCATTTCACAATACGCATACTGATGAACTGTTGTTAACTCTTTTATATAAAATGAATGGATCCGCGTCCATAATATAAACGTTAAGTTTTGTTTCTTTTATATCAAAGGTTAGTGAAAGTATTTTTCTCATTATGTAAAGTGTACATATTCTTGGATTAGCTAATCCAAATGGGAAATTAGGCTGACACGGTAATGAAAAATTTGAAGATATCAAAGAGCTACGGGTTAACTTCCCCTAAGTGCCAACTTCTTTAGATAAATGTTATAAATCTTTCCGTTGATTTAATGTTAGACAAGTTATAAAGGCATTTTGGTAAATTTTTCTCCATTTTCTTAAATTCAATTGCAACTTCATGAATCATTTCTTGCAGTACATAGATTTCATTTTGTAATTCTTTTAATATTTTCTTGGTATGCATTTGTTTCATTTACTCGAGTAATTCTTTATTCCGTTCTACTAAAATATTTAAATTTGTGTCAACCTTATTACTTTTAATATAAGCGGAAGAGCTAACACCAACTATTGTACCCACAACAACAGAGACCAGAGCTGCAATTCCGACAATACTGCTAAACTCTTATCTCGATTGAAGATTATTGCATTATTTTTGTTGGTTTCGGGGTGTTTGCAAAAGTGTAATATTGTTTGCATAAAATTTTTTTCGTCTTGTTCGTTACAGTAATCATATATTTCTTCTGTTCTCCATTGATTGAGCGGTTTTTGGTTGAATATAATTCATGTATACTTGAATAGTACTTTTAACGTTACTCTGTTAACACCAGAAACAACTGGCTTACCCGACTCATAACAGACAAGTGCGTCAATCTTTTGAAAATAAGCACTTACGCACACAATGCACACTAACGTAGTGTTACTGTAGTGTACAACTCATACAATATTCTTGTAAGAATGAGCGACAATTTTTGTTGTTTCGTTAGACAAAGCTGAAAACTATGCGATAACTGACCAATTTATTACTCTGCACACCATATACTATTTACTTAAGTACTCGTAGTTTGCGTTACGTTTTCGCTCACAAATTATTGCTTCAGTTAAACATTTAACTGCTGAAATATCAAAATAATTTTTGTCACGAACTGCTTCGCTTATTTCCGTCGATTCACTCGAATACAATCGAAAAGCTATACAAAAATAACTTCACGCCATTCAATTCATTGATCGAGTTTGATGCCAATCATGATTTTAAATGTGATTTCAAACATAAATTTCAGTCCATAGTTATTAATTAGAAGAGCATTAAATATATTACGCAAACAATATAACGATGATATGTGTTTAGAAAGTTTAATGATTAAAGTTAAAGATCGTTACAAATCGCAAACTAAACAAAGTTATATCCGAATCAATAAACATTTGATAACTCACATCAGTTATACTCAAGTTTTTTTAGTAAATCTGTTCACAATCATAAGGCCAATACAGTGAATATAGTGAACACACTAAACTTCAGGAGTAATGCCTACCAATACGACGATATTTAGTAATAGGCAATTCACTCGGGATGCCTCTTGCATCCCATCCTCGTCGCCAAAAATTGTCAGAACTTTTTATTAAACTAAACTCAATTTTTGCGAGAAAACCCAATAATATTATCTTAAATTAACACACACATATATAGCTTCGAATACAATTTTTTATAACATCGCAAATTATTAATAATAAGCAAAAATTAACTCTTTAAACATAAAAAATCGCTTTTTAATCTTTATATACCCCTATAATGGGTTCAGAATCAATTAAGTAAAATTTATATGTCTGGCAATATTAATATCAATTTCTGAACGTATTTTATGGTAATAGAGAGGCTCGGGTTCCAGAGGCTTCAATCGGAAACTGAGTCTGAGCCTAAGCCTCTATTTGATAACCTGAACATCGATCCTCAATTAAGGTAGGGCCTGAGTCTGAATTCGAGTCTTCATCCTTAAGCTAGAACCTGAGCCTCCGCGACTCTATGAAATATTTAGATTAAAAAATATTCTATTTAATATAATATGACACAATTGAACTTTTGTGATGAACAATACATATGTTTTGGCAACTTTTGTAATAAAAAATAACATTATTAAAACTTGAAAATTTTCTATAAATTACATTCTATACAAAATTGTAACATAATAAATATCACATAACTTGTCCAGCCCCTATAAAAAGGCTCTAAGGCTCTCTTAAGGCGAACCTGAGATTCGAGACTCCAAAATATAAGTCTCAAGACAGAACCTCTATTTAAAATTAGAAAAAAAGCCAAAGTCCAAACCTGAAGCTCGGGTTCAGGGTTCATAGGTACTGAGGCTCTAAACCGCCATATCATTAGTTCTTTATCTACTGAATGTACTCTGTTTTCAAATCTATTAGAAATTGTTTATTCAAATGTAAAGTAATGATGAATAATATAATTCATGGAATTGTCAGATATTAAAATTAAGTTTTCTCCCAAAAATAAACCAATTAAGGTATCTTATATTTTGTTAATTCATATGTATTGTACTTTCTTGTAAATCAAAATTTTGTTTCTTTCATATTAATTTCAGTGAATAAAAGTATCGAGTATACAATTTCATGCTAAAAAATCACAATTTTTGTATAAAATTTTGGACAAAAACAAAAAAGTGAATGAAATAAATTTTTTCGTTAAATTATTTTCATTAATTTCATCAATTTTATTACATTAAGAATCGTTTACTCCAAATTCGTTGACGAAAACTTGATTAATGTTAAACACGAAACAAAAATGCCAAATATTTCGGGAAAATTATCCGAATATAACGCGACAATAAAAAGCGATTCATTTTACTGATTGCATTCATTACCGATTAATTTCAAGCTATGTTACCATTTATTAATCATTTTTATTGTTCCCCAAAAAAATACACTCAAAGATATTCGTTATGAAACGCAAACATTTATAAAACACTTACGGATAATAAAGCAAATAAAACTGGATATTATTTACTACCGAACGTTTTAGTTAATAGGAAAAAATTTATTGACATTCAACATAAATACTCTGTATTCGCAAATGCACTGAACGCCTAATCATTCAGTAAATGCTAAAAATAAAGTTCAGTTCATAATAGTTATTTAAAGAATTTTAAAAATGAACATTTGTTTTTTAATTAATTTTGTTGGTAATACTGCTAACTAGTATAATGCGAAATAGAGTACTAATCGAAATGCACCGGACTTTTCCTTAAAAAATATATGCGCTTTCAGAAGAAACTGGAGTTTCGTGTCACAAGTAATTAAATTTGAATTAATTAGATATTGAGTGTATTTATTTATTACCGAATATAATTATAGAAATCGATACATAGACAGTGTAGTTTGAACTTAAAATTAGGGTAATGATTATGGTTAAGGAAATTTATTCAAAAATAGTTTACAAGTTACTGATGTAGATTTGTAATACAAAGATAACGCAATGAAGTCCGAAACCGAATTATATACAAATTATTTATATAAAATATTAAACAATTCTTAAATATCGAATTTAAGAATATTTTATAATCATTTAAGTTTGTCTGCTATATTGTTGTTAATTTAAATTATCCAGCGCTTGTTAATAGACAAGTCCAGTAACGTATGCATTCGTTTAGTGCTTGTCTTTCTCTCACGAAAAACAAGCATCAAATTAATTACACGTTAGTAACAGTAGTATACGAGAAGTAATGAGAGTTCAGGAACTGTTCTGTTCGATAAGTTTCAATAATGGCGATGTCAAGTGTCTTATTTCGTCAGCAGTACTCAGCGTTGGCTTATGCGATGACTAACAAAAACAAAATGCAGCATTGAATAGTAAAAGTGCATTTAAAACGTAACGACTTCAAGAGAAAAGCACAAAAAAAGTAGTCAGCATTCGCTGACAAGTCTTATGTTAGGACATTATTAGCAGTGGTAGTGATTTCCATTCAGGATCTTTTTCTGCGCACAAAAGCTTTTTTATGTCTATTATTTGTAAAGATATGGGTCAGCGTGTTATTCAATGACTGAAAAAATCGCTCTCAAATAGCGTAAGCGGCAATAAAATTATTTTTTATTTGTTTTACATTATTCATTGGCGTATTATTTTCATGCTATTGTTATGTAGTATTATTACGATCGGTTTATTGCCCACTAGTAGTGAGCGATTCCCATGAGTAGAATTATAGATAATAATATTTATGTATTTATTTATTATATATTTATCAACCAAAAACTGAAAGTAGTAATCGTAACGTTTTTTTAGGTCACACACGGAATTTTCAAATAAAATTTTGCTTTTGATATGTATTGTGGAAAATGTTTTTATTTTCGCGACCCTTTTTTTCCTGTAGAATGCGCTTCAAAGCAGAAATTACAGTCACCTAAGGTTTGTACAAATATATTACAAAAAATTTAGAAATATTTCTTTGATTACAAGAGACGCAAAATTCAAGATTAAAAACCTGAGTAATTCAGACATATTTATAATTAATCAATAAAATTTGTTTTATTTAATTTTTAATTAATTTTTAAGATTTTATTCTAATATATTAATGATAATCTAATTTTATGATTTAAAATAAATTTGCGAAGTGAAAAATAATACAGAATCCACAAATGTTTTACTAAAACAATAATTCTATTAATTAAAAAATTCTGTTCTACAGTAGAGTAGAGCTCAAATCTTTTGTTTTATATTTCGAAAATAAAATCACGATTATTCTGCGTTTTCAGTGGTTTTACGGAATTATTTTCCGGTGAACAACAAATGTGATCAAAATGCTTATTTTAGTACAGATATTTTACTGTATTAATTTTAAGTTTGTCCTTAAGAAATACAAACTTTTCGTCGCTTATGTTATTGCATAATGAGAATTACACAAATAATGAGAGTTATAATATAACTGTTTCCCAGAGAGAGTCTCTTTGAGAGAGACAGTTATTTTATGACTAAGAAACTGAAAGGGTTATCAGCATTAATAATGTTTCCGTTTTATTAGTAACTTAAAACTTTATTGAAATATCATTAGCCATATATATATTTTATTGGGTTTTGCCACAAAATATCATCTAAAAGCTTATTTTCATGAAAATAGAAAAACAATAAAAAAAACTTTAAACTTATTGCATAAAACATGCGATCGAAAATAAATACTATTAAAAAAACTTCCGAATTGGCGAAGAAAGCTTACAAAAACAGTTTATGGTAAATTCATATTACTTTTATTCTATTTATCATTCCATTTGAGACTAAAATAAATAGTTTCAAGAGTTGTGGGCAAACGCGGAGCGAAAATCATTTCATTTATATGAATTTATGTAAACTATTTAAACGGATTTAAATGGATTTTATAACAAAAAATAGTTTTCTCGAATTTTATTTTTCTAACTATTTTAACTGAGCATATATATCCAAATAATCATTTATTTGCTTTATTTAAATTCAATGCTGTATTTAAAATAGAATTAGCATAATAATGAAAAACAAAATGCGTTTTCCATTATCCGCTAATATGTAAAACGTTAAGCGAAAAAAAGCGAATATAATTTACAATTATTGTCACACAATTTCCACAAAAGTTTAATTTTAAAAGTGACTCTAGAATTTAGATTTACCCGATTTAAAAGCATTCGTCGTGTTTTGTTGTTTGCGTTTCACAAAATACAAAATAAAAAATTTTCCGCTCTCGTAATAATATAGCGGCAGAGAAATCAATTTTATTTATCTTTTCGACTATTGTTTTTATGTTGGCTTTTATCGAATTTTCAGTAACAGTAAATCTCAAAACGGGTTTCCAGTAAAAATGCTTAGACATGTTCATCGCACCATAAAGATAACAAAACATGGTTTAAATAGCTTCATATATAGATATATACTCCGCGCTCGCGACTCATTCTTGATTGAAAGATGATGTCGAAAAAAATATATATCCAAAGAGTGGAATACCGTTTAAAACTGCGTTTATACTGCAATTTCAAACTAGAAGATAGACATCAATAAAAGTTAGGCCACATATCTTATCCATTAAGTTAGAGTAATACAAAGACTCTTAATTGACTTTTGCCGGAAAAGTTTTCATTACATTAACTCTCACGATATAGTCCGACCTCGATTTGCCACTTTCTATGTACGCGATTAACTTTTCATCGCAAAAAACTCTCTCTGAAAACATTTTCGTTGTTGATTAAACGGCATTCGCTTAATTGTAATGTAATTATAGTTTTTTACGGGATCTGTTTTTGTTTTATAGAATTTTCAAGTTGAAGTTTCTTTTATATTTTATTGATTATAATTTTTTAAAGTTAGTGATTAAAAATAATTTTGTAAAAATAGTATAAGAATTAACGGAAAGTAATCTTTATTAACTGTGCGCGACACACAATTTTGTTTTAATATTTATAAGGTATACATATGGTTACTATAATCTTAAAAAATGATATATAAATATAACTAAATTCGTTGATTTTTTGTTAATTTACCTTATTTTATGTCATAATTTTCTCTTTACAAAATTTGACGCTAATCATTATTTTTTGTTATATAACATCAAATGCATGCTTTAACGTATATGTTTAATGACAATAAGCAAAAAATCACTACATTTTTTGATCAAAAAGTTTTTAATTCCGTTAATACCATTTTTGCTGTTTATTAAAGCGAACGGAAAACACACTTCACAATTCATCGCACAAAAAGTTTCATTATCCTAATCCTCCCAGATTTACACTGACTTATCAAAACTGCGGTTTTAGAGGCGTTGATATATTATGATGTTTAAGTGCGTGTGTATGTGTGTGTGTATGTGTTTGAGCGCAAAGAAGTGTAACAACAAAAAAAAATAATATTTACAAAAAATCCTGAATAAGAGAGTATACAGAAAATAATGCGTGCGCTTATTGTGTGCGAGGCTTTAACGATAAATATTGTAACACCATTTGGCATAAGAAGAGCTCACGCTGACCAGAAAACTTCATTCGTCGAAGTATTAGAAGCAGCGAAGAAAAAACTATCCAGTAGTGAATTCCATAAGGAGTGATTAAGTTGAGCTGCGAGAGAGCGAAACGAAGATCATTCTCCTTAAAAAAGCTGTAGAGAAATGCATACAATTGTGCAGAGTTTGCTGTAAATAACGGCACTCTTTATGAAAGTCACTGTAGAGTAGACTTTACGAGTACACCACACACACACATACATTCACATACTCTTTTTTTGAATTAATGCTTTTTCACATTTATTGTGCCAAATCACTAGTATAGAACTGGAAAAAACAAAAAAATTTTCTTTTATCATCGCTGTAATGTGTAAAGAAAAGAGTGAGTATGTTAACAAAAAATCGACTATAGTGTGTTTCCTACAAATTGTAACACATCGTCAAAAGCGAATCTCGAGAAAAATAGAAAAATCCGGAGAAGTCTGAATAATAAAATATAGTGATGTCGTGACACGTGCTATAAATTTCAGTGACAATTACTTATTGAGTGCCACATTCAATACCCCCTCAAAAGACACTTTCCTGCCGATCACGTAATTATTAATCAAAATTTCGTTTCAAACGAACCATAACAACACATTTTTTAACCAAATTTTTTTATTGGTTACTAATGTTGGAAGAGATGGAAAAATATTATTTTTTAGGAAACTATTCTGTTTCCTCGTATTATCATATTAATATTTTTTCACTTTAGTAAATTGAATTGCAAGACGTTTTTCTATGTTTGTTCGTTTTGTTGATATTTTTGCCAAAATAACTAACTGTTGTTTTTTATATTTGTTACATGTGTCATATCTTTTATATATAAGTTATAGATAAAGAATGGGATTATTGTTTTTAATGCGCGATACGATGACACATGAGTGGGATTTAATTTTGTTAATAACTTTTTTATTAAATCAAACGAATATATTACTTAAAATGCGTCATTTAAAATGGTTAACAACTTTTTGATTTTTTAAACTGTTTTAAGCACGTGTTCTAAAGTTTTTCAATGATTTAAAAATATTCAGCAATGGTTTCGTTTGCTGCATCAAATCAAATAAAATATTACTTGATTTTGACTGTGTTTTTTATTCAATTCCACAAAGAGTAGCCAAGCTTGTAGTTTTGACAATGTCTCTTATTCTGTCTCTTATTGTGCTTCCGTGAAGTTAAAAGAAAATCCAAAATATCGGTTTCTAATTGGATATCCAACAAAAATTTATTGTCTATTTAGAGCATTACATTATTAATTTCGGATATGGATTGAATATTTATCAAAAATACAAAGACATTTAGAAAAAATTTATGAAAATTTTTAAAGTTTATCATATTTTAACTTTATTTATAACAAAATAATAATCTTTAGTTATAATACCATTAAAATTTATAAATTATATTCGATATTTTGTTACAAATATTTGCAAAAATTATTTAGAATAAAATTTAAGTCAGAATAAAATGGTCTATTAGTGTCAAAGTCAGAAAACTCTGAATATTCATAGTAAAACTGGGACTAAAGTAGAACTTATTTTAATTTCGATGAGCCATAAATCTCTGAACTTATTTCCAACTTTAACTTTATATTTTTGCGGTCATATTGAGTATGTTTAATACTGATAAAATAAATTTTATAACTTAATCCGAATATATATGTATGCAAAAAAATTCTACATTGTTTTATTTGTTTTGAATTTTGTAGATTTTATATGAGTCTAAAATACACTTCAGATATTTTATTCTTATTTAATATTATAATTTATTAACTTAATACTGAGCTTATATCGTTGATTAAATAATAAAACTCTATTTTATTTTTAGAGTACACTGTAGACCAACTTTACATCATATTTATGTGCATAAAAATCCAAAGATATAATCACGTTATTCGGTGATTCCTTGCTTTTATTTAAATTCTTATGATCACACAATATGTTCTCAAATACAATAAATAAGATTAAGCTTGAATTGAGTGCATATAATATAAAAATAATATAAAAATCATGGCGAATAAAATCGTATTTAATAAACAATAAGTACAGTAATATCTATCATTATATTTCCTGAATTGAAAAGATAATTTAATTTCAAAAATTGTGCTGTCTTTATAAGAATTAAAAGAGTTTCGATTTTTATTAACTCTGTCTAACATGTAATACAGTTTTGAAAATATTATGTTTGAAAATATCATCAAAATAACCAGCGAACGCACTGTAAATCCTAGTTCCGAAACTAATTATAAGCGTATGTGATAAACTTCTATACAGAATATTTATATTTGAAATTACTGAAACTTATATTTCAAGTCTATTTTCATTTATTGCATAAAATTATAAACATTTGGTTTAATTTGTTTCTGTAATCTTATTTTTAACATAGTTTTAACAACTTGTTTCAACTTTATATAGAATTTTTATATACCTTTATACTGAAATACAATATATTTATATATTGGCTTATTGTTCTTAATTTTTCTAAACTTTTATTACTCAATTATAATTATTTGCTGTAAGGTATTATCACATAATTATCTTCACTAATGTGGTGTATGTGACCCTAAGTCACTACACTATGAGATCGCTATTTCTGTACTTTCATATTCATACTATTTAGTCATTACATAGTACTAAATTTACTTCCATATTAGGCAATATACAAATGCCAATACAGTCATATTACATTCCTTATTACACGTATATAAGAGTTACAATACTATTATACTTTACTTCCAGTTTGCATCTCTTACTATACAGTACTTACAATACCACGTTGTTATGTATTACTTACTTATTAATATACAGTTTCAATAAAGCATTTTATAGCGTGATTCCAGTGCTTGTTTTCTAATGTTAAGTGCTTGCTATACTTAACATTAACTATACTTACGTGACACAGTGGTAACTATTCTCTTGATTCTTCAGCAGTACTCTTGGGTTGTAATGGATATCCAATACTGTCCACACTGCTATTACTACGGATACACTACACATTTATATAATTCTAGCAAAGTTAAAAACTTTTAAGAAATAAATAGATTAATATTATCAAAAGGTTTGATCGTAGCTATCGCACTATAGTGCTATAAATATATACGTAACCTAATCTAAATTAACCTAAACTAACCAAACCTAACAAAACTAAGCCTTACAAAAGTTGGCACTTTAACATTCACGTTGTTAGACCACTATATTAAACCAATAGTTGCATTTTATGGTTAAAGCTGTTTAATATACATTTTTACCTAATTATGTTGCTCTATATTTAGCCTTGGTTTGGTTAGGTTACATACATTATACTTCCTCCCATTTAAGAGCCCAATCACTTAATATTATTTAATAATTTAGGCATCATTCCTAATACATGAGAATTATAATGTTTTGGATGTGAATTTTAAAGAAGATTACTATTTATCTTATACATACCATCCAATAATGAATTTTAATCAATATTTAACATCAATTGGAGGTTTAATCGGTTTATGGAATGGTTTATCTATTATTGACCTCAAAGAAAAATTAACAATTGCTTTATAAAATGATTAAAAATAAAATTTGATTTTCCAAAATATATAGAAAAATTGGAAAATTGAATATAGCTTGTGATTATTTTAGTAAGAAGTTAAAGGCACGTATTGTTCAATAGTTGCAAACAATTAATTTTAAAATTATTTTAGTTAGTGCTGTATTTCTTAATATTTTGGTATTATTTAATCATTCATCCAATATTTATGGTTAATAATTATTTTAACTTTGAGAGCAATATTAAGATATCAGTTAAGCATTCATGCGAAGATAATGTACCCATACCTGCTGTTTCATTTTGTGTTGTAATGGATAATAATAATGATATTTTATTTAATAATACTATTAGAACTAATTTTCCAAATAATTATTCGGATTTCATAAGTATATTCGAAATGGATGAGATCATATTTAAATTAAATGGAACTAAAAATAATTGGAAAAAATCTAAGCTTTTAAATGATTATAATAAAGCGTTTAGTAAACATAATTTTGTTGTTCAATTTTATGGTGAATTCAATAACTCGTATAATATATTTGGTGAAAATTCAAATGAATTATTTCACGAATTATATGGTTACAGGCTTTTAAATGGCGACGGAATAAATGAGTTTCTAAAGTGTGCTATATTTTTATCTACAAATAAAAATAGTTTCCAACCATTAATTTCGAAGC
This sequence comes from Phthiracarus crinitus, assembly GCA_034698025.1. NCBI lineage: Eukaryota > Metazoa > Arthropoda > Arachnida > Sarcoptiformes > Phthiracaridae > Phthiracarus > Phthiracarus crinitus. Next base: position 14,358 of record JAQGAW010000756.1, read on the forward strand.
CATTTATGAAGAAAATATTTATTGAATATAAATTAAGGAGAGCTCTATTTTCATATTTCTATATTCAAAGCTCTCAATCTTTTTTATCTTTTAATCCCGAAAATATTAGATTAATTCCAAAACAAAATTATAGATTTTTTGGTATAACACATTTATCGAAAAGTTATTTGAAATTTCCTTACAAATCAAATTGTAATTTTTATGACAAAAGGGATGCCAAATATTTTCAATCTAAATCTCGACAACAATGTGTTAGAAATTGTATTATTTTGGTTTTAGAAACATATGGTTTAATTGTATGATAATAAAAATTGCAGTGTTTTTTCTCAAAAATCATACGCTTTAAAAACTATCATAATATTCTATTATACAAAAAAATTATTAATAAAGTTGGATAATAAATGTTTGCAATGATTTAATGCATTATGGATTAACGGTATATTTTAATATAACAAATCATAGCATTTATGACAATTTTCCTTTAATTATTAATGAGTTGACAATCTTTTTCACAATCGAATTGTCGTTTGACTCGATGTATTTAATCATATAATTGTAGAAATATTTTTCCAATTTATCGAAATTGTATTTAACAGCCAATGAATAGAAAGTTAAATAATTATTAACGTTTGTCATGTTTTTCTTTAATTCATTGCATTTTTGTTTCAAGTTATCTTCGGAATAAGAATCCGCTAAATTGTATAAATCGATTAAATATTTGGATTGAATGTCAACAGAATTGGTGTAAAGATATTTGAGAAATGAATAGTAAACTGAATATGAATATTGAGTTATTTCTACTTGTTTTGCATTACATTCGATCCAAACATTGTCTGCAAACATAGCTTTGCATAAATATATTTGCCATCGATTTTAAACCCGATATCACTTCAATTTTGATTATTAAATGATTTAACACTTCAGCAGAACAACGGGATAAATATCGCCCCAAACATACTTTTGGCGCTAATAACTTTTTTACCCAAAATGTTATCTTATTGGGGTTTTAAATATGCCTCAATTAATTATATCTTAAAATATCAGTGTTTTTTCGCTTCTATGTCAGTTAAAACAAAATTTATAATAATACTAAAGTAAGTACGGGGCAATCATTTACTCCATAATACCTTTAATGGATGTCAATGCTTTTCAATTTGATTCTCCCCTTTGAGTTAGCATTTTCTGTATAGCACGAAGAGTCTAAGCATAGGGGTGTTGCGCATAAAATGTGATGTGCAAAGCACACTGGAAGGCAGCAAAATATTATTATCCCATAATACCTTCTGTGTTATTTTTTCCGATGTTCTGCTGAAGTGTTAATAAAATTCACAACAAACTCTTACAATTTTGTTAATAATTTACCAAAAAATTTGAAATTAAGTTCTAAATCGGGCCTAAAAATTTTAAACCAAAAGCCCGGCCCGAGATGATTTTCTCAATTTAAGGCCCGAGCCCGACAAAGCCCGATACTTTTTGTCGGGGGCCCGAGAAATCGGGGGCCCGTTTAGCACTTTAATTATTACGTGTTTTATTTAACCAAACGCTATCTATGAGCAAATAAGTACATTATATATACTGCTTTAACGTAAAAAATTAATTTTGCATAAATGTTACAGTTGACAACATAATGAAACTTTCTTAAAGACACTAATAGAGTGCTGGACTGTATGTGTGTATGGACTAGATGTGGGTTGAAATTACGGCGGATTACCGCTTGTTTCTCTTGTAGTATAAAATATTAGCGAACGAATTTAGATAATGTGAATCCAAAACTGCTTTAAAATTAAATTAAAAGAGATAATACCCATTCTAATTAATTTAAGTCTTAATTTTTATATTATTTTCAAATCTTTATTTAAATATTATAATAAACAGTAATAAAGATGTAATTTATATCATATATTAAATTTAAGTTTTATTTTAAAATAATAAATATAATTGATTTATTCAAATAGTTTAAGTTTATTTGTAAGTTTGCGAACAATTCATGGAAACGATTCTCTGTTCATCGAACAAACCGTATCCATCAGAACATAATGCGGGAGAAACTTGTTTCATATATTTTGTGTTTTTCTGTATTAACCAATACATATGACAATCGCAGGTAAAATGAATTCTAGTCATTATGAAATGAATTCCATTCATCAATGCTGGTTCGAACACAGTTTGGTTTAAATATGTGATCATTATATTGTCTGATAAGTCAACTATAGAACCGCTACTCATGTTTGAAAATGAACCAAAAGAAAAGCTATGAATCATAAAAGTATTAAAAAACATTTATAACTAAATTACTGCATTAAAACGCAATGATAGTAAAGTATACGATACCTCGAAGAGTTTAACTTGTTTTTGCTTAAATCAATGTTCAAACCAATAGAACTCACAAAAGCGGACGTTTCTATGACACCGATTTGATTGTTATTAAGACTGATATTAATAGTATTCGAATTTTGAGTGTGAAATACGAACGCTTCCGAAGAAATGTGTTCAATAAGATTATTATCTAAAGCTATATTTCTTATTTTGCTCATATCATAGAATGATTTACAGGCTATTCTTTGTATTTTATTAGAAGATAAATTAATTGAACTTAAGTTCATAAATCCATGAAAAGAGTTTGAAGAAATTGATTGTATTTGATTTGCATGTAAATCTAAATTTGTTAAATTCTCTAAAACACTAAAAGCTTCGTTTCCGAGTGTTATTAACTTAACATTACTAGCAATCGTCACATTTACTAAAGAACTTTGCGTTACAAACAGCTTCTGAAACGCTTTATCGGGTATTGATGTGATAGAAGTACTCGTTATTTTAATTGATTCTAGATTTCGCATATTACTCAACGCGTAAAATAAATTGTGATCGCTATCTGTTATTTGTATGGGAGTGTTCATAATTGTGACGTTTTTCAAGTATGGATTACTGTCTCGGAAAGCATTAGAACTGATTTTAGTGAGTGCCGCACAACTTTCAATATAAACCCAATTAAAACTTATGTCTTGGAATACATCGGTTGGTAATTCTGTAATATAATTGTTGTTTGTTATCGAAATACCACCGCTCGAAAGCTTTTCTTCGGCTGATAGTTGTTGACTAACTTTCTTAAAAATGGATGACAAGTCATATCCTCCATTGCATAGAATGTAGAAATTTGATCCGCAACTGCACGCTAAATTGTTTAGGCATGCATTGCTTGACACTGCTGTTACATTTAACTGAATTATAATCAGTACACTGATTAAAGTTGCTGTAAGAAAATAAGTGAGAAAATTTTAGTTTATAATAAAATTATTCGAGATATTACGATACGATTTCCAATCACTTCTACCTAATTGTGATGGTTTGAGCCTATATTATATAAAATATAATACAGTAATCTTATTAAGTTTGATTTGTAAAACTACTTACATTTTTTAATTTAATTTAAAATTACTTTTTTTATTCGTCTATAAATTATACTTCATTAATATTTTGAAACACAACGGAAGAACAACGTGTTTCTATTAAAGATAAGAAAATAAGTTATGAGAAACTTAACAGAATTTGTTTACGTAACAAACGTAAAATAATCTATTTTATATAATCGCTCAGTTTTTCTCTATAAAGTCGAGCTCATGGATTTTATGTATGTACTGTTAGATGTGGGTAACAATCACCAAGGGTTTCTCTAGTAGGCTTAATATTCAATATATTGACTCAAAAATTGCCAAATTTATGTAGTAATATGACTAAATATCGGGTCAGAATTGGCTTAGAAATAAAAAAAACTTATTGAATTAAAATTTAAAAACAATGTTATATTGCGCTAAATTTTTTGTTGAAGAATATAAATTAAAACAACTTATAACTTAGAAAATTAAATTTAGTTCGACAATAACAAAATGCAAAATTAAATTAATTATAATATTCAATGGAGTAAACTAATTAAAAACACTGTTATATTATACTAAACAAGAACGACACATTCACATAGAGCTGACTTTCTTATGGATTATATTATATTCATAGATTAGTCTTTTGGCAAATATTTCACAAGATATCAAATCCCTTTATTAATATGAAGAGCAAGGAAAATCCCTTTATTAATATAGAGAAAGCGCACATACGGACAGACGGACGGACGGACGGACAGACAGACATGGTCAAATCCATAAGCTGGACTTCTTTTCAAGAAAGTCAGCTAAAAAAAGTTTTATTAAAAAATATAAATTAAGAGTAGTGATAACTTACAAATCAAAATATAATTACGTAACAATAAAGTCAAATCTTAAATTGATTATATTTTATGCATTAAACTATAATGTATAAGCATTTTGAATCATTAAGAATTTGGTAAGTACTTTCTGAACCAATATATTAAGATTGTTTTGTGTAATTTGTGTATTTATCATTTATTTATTTATCTAAATTTGTGGTTCCCTTATAGTCTCCTCCACGGGAAGTCATCCCCGGATACCTATATAAATGCATTCAGCTCGAATTGTTGAGGCAAAATGTTGGGTTCATGAGGTGGTGGTCCCTCATTAGTGTTGAGATGTTAAAAATTTTATAATGTTACAGTTAACACCTATACCATAACACTCATCAAAGTTGAGTTGAAATTATGGTTCACTCGATGGATGTGGACAGAATCCCCTTAAATTAGTTTATGTGGTGTTGTTTGGGATCAGTTGAGATTATATGGAGTCGGATAGGCTCTGAGTTTTGGGGTTAGGATTAGTTAGAAAGGGGCTGAAAGGTTTCATAATGTTTTTAATTTTCTACAGTATTTTGTTTTTATTTGAATCTGAATCTATGAGTCTCCCGCCAAAGGCGGGCTTAAACACTAGTTTTATAAAGGTTTTAAATGCTTTGTTGAATTTTATTGAATAAAAAATTAACGGATTGTAACATTTAGTTTAACTTTTCATAAATTTTAAAATTATAGTATTTCTTAAATATTTAAGTAAAACTAAAAACCTTTACAATAACTCAAAAATATAAATTTAATTTTTTATTTTAAATTTAATTAACTTTAATTAAATTTTATTATTTATTTATTTAATGTTAAATCGCTAACATTCCATCGATTCCTCTCTGTCAGCTTCAAACAAATCGTATCCATCAGAACAGGTCGCAGATATAAAATTTTTCATATACATTGACCTTTTTTGAATGAGCCAATACATACCGCAATCACATTTTATATGAATTCTGCTCAACTTGAAGGTAACATTATTTAATAATGCGGGTTCGAATACCGATTGATTCAATGACGTTAACTGTTCGTTTTCGGATAAATCAATTAACGAATTTACACTTAGGAAAGATAGGGATCCAATCGCGAAACTAATAAAGAAGAAGTAATTAAAATTTTAAAATATTTAAAACCTTTTTTAAATTTTTTTTATTAAAGTTTAATATTAAAAATTTCCCGGAATAATTATTTTGTTTAAAATACATATTTTTTATAAATAAATTTTTTACATTTGATTTAAATTAGAAGTCGAAAATACGTCCAATTGGAAAGGAGAGGAGTGGGATTAAATGAAAAATATGCCGGGCGGGAGGTAATGAGAAAAGCCTAAAAAGTCGTGGCATGTCTGCTAAGCCTGCATATCCCTCATACCAATCAAAATAATATTTTATGCCTAATTTCATCTAGTTTTCAAGGCTTCAGAAAATTTTTCATAAACTATTTTAATTTAATCAATTATTTGTTTAATTTCAAATTGTATGTCAAAGATACTGCAAATATGTATCTATTTACATATTTATTTAAATTGTTTATAACCTTTAATAATGTTTATCTTGCAATTTTAAAGTTTTATTGTAATTTTGCGGAAACTGTGGGTACGGGAGCGGTGGGAATTCTAATTTTTTTTCGAGAGTGGGGGTGTAAAATCGGACTTTTTTCGACCTCAAATTAAAATTGTAAAGTTTTTCTATTATTAAAATAAAGTATAAAATCACATATACCTGCTCACGTTTAATTTGTTTTTACTTAAATCAATGTTAACGGGTGTTTCGCTCATAAAAGCTGCGAAATCAATTTTTCCGATGTTATTACCATTTAATTTGATACTAACTGTCGAAGCGGTTTGATTTTGAATAACGAATGCTCGCGTAAATATCCGTTTAATTGAATTGTTTTGTAAGCCAACCTCAAACTTTGAATTCACTTGGTTTGTAAAAATAAACGATTCTGAATATATTTCGTCAATCAGGTTCTTATGTAAATATATCTCCAAATTAGAATCCACTTGATTTCGAAACACGAACGCTCCCGAAGTTATATTATAAATAGGATTGTTGTTTAAATGGATTTTCAATGAAAGGTTAGTTTGATTTTGGAAAGAGAATGCGTCAGAAGCTATTTGTTCAATTAAATTATGGTCTAATATTATATCCGATAATTTACTCATATTATAGAATGCTTTTCCTTCAATTTTTCGAATCATATTATTGGATAAATCAATTGACCGCAAGTTCACGAGACCATGAAATGCGTTTGGGATAATCGACTGAATTTGATTGTTACTCAAATCTAAATTTGCCAAATTTGGTAACACATTGAATGCGTCACTTCCAAGCGATACCAACTTATTATTTCGTGATATCGTTATATTTACGAAAGCATTTTGCGGAAAAACCACTTTTTGAAATGCTTTTTCTGGAATCGATACGATATCGGTTTCCGTGATCTTAACAAACTCTAGATAACGCATATTACTTAATGCGTAATATAAATTGTGATCGCTATCAATGACATTAATCGGTGTGTTATTAATCGTGATATTTTTCAAGTATGGGTTACTGTTACGAAACGCATTTGAATTGATTTTTTTCAATAACGGTAACGATTGAATCGTAATCGAGTTAAACGTTATGTCCGAGAATAGATCGGCTGGAAATTCCTCCATATTATTATGTTCGATCAAAACAGCGTTTACATGATTTTGATCCCCAGATAATTGGTGGCTCACTGACAGGAAACTATCTTTTAAATCATAATTTCCAGTGCAATGCATTAAATAACTCGATTCACAATAACACGGAGGATTGAAATCCGGCAAACAAGCATTGGCTGACACTTCGCTGCCATTCAACTGTATTAAAACCAATATGAATATTAAAGAAACTAAAAGGTAAACAACTCGTGAGTTAAAATTAATTATAAATTTTGGCAATAATTACAATTTATTTTCCGATATCCATTTAGTTTAAACCTATTATATAAATAAAAAATAATAAAAAATAATATATTAACAAATTATATGTTATAGTCTTAACAATTTTAAATTAGAAAGTATATAATTATTTAATTTGAGTAGGATTGGATGTGATCGGGTAATGTTTGTTGATAGGCAGTGTGGTCAGGTATGTTCTATTGGAGTCAAGTGGACCCTGAAAGAATAGGATAGTTTTAAATAGGGTATTTTTAATCAGATGGGTCCAAATTGGGTCGAAAGGAAATCGATAGAGAAATATAGGGCTGTAAAGCTTCATTCTATTTTAAATTCTATTTTTATTTGAATCTTCTACTATTTTCTCCCAACAAAGGTAGACTTAAACTCTTGTAATAATATATATGCTAAATGTATAGAAAAATAAATTATAAATTTTCAACAGTTTGAATTATGTTATAGGAGAATACTAGAAAGGATTATTTCTAAAATGCTTTCACTGAAACTGTGCTCATCATTTTGATCTTGGTTATTCAATTTTAGGCGTGTTTATTCAGGGATCATAGATTATTTAAAAGTTGACATTGAAATTTATAAAAAATACTTAAATATTATTTAAACTCCGCAAATGCTCTGTAGAGGTCAAAATGGTCCGATTTTAGACTCATACTTCCTCCCGCATAAAGTATTTTTACTTCAGTGGGTCTTCTCCTGTAGAGGTAAATTTACCGTTCCAGCCGCTCCCTTCCTCAGTTCCCGCAAAATTAGAATTAAAACTTTAAAATCACACGGTAAACATTATTAAAGGTTATAAAAAATTTAAATTAATATGTAAATAAATATATATTAACAAAATTTTAGATAAACCATTTGAAATTAAATAAATAAAATAATTCGAATATAATTTTTAAAAACTTTAAAACTTTGTGACAAGTTTTCTGTGGTCTCGAAAAATTGTTGAAATTAAACATAAAAATGATAGTTAAATGCTATGCGGGAATATGCAGGCTTAGCGAGAAGCCAGTAATTACCGATATTTTTTAGGCTTTTCCCACTCCCAACGGGCCCTCATATTTTTCACTTAATTCCACTCCTTCCTGCTTCGCATGGGACCCATTTTCGACGTCTACTCTGTAAATTTTATAATAGGGTAACATATCTCAAAACAATATTTTAAAAACTTATTTCTCTATATATTACTCGATTACGATTTTAACTGCTTAATCATACTTGAAAAAATAACGGTAATATAAATAATTATTTACCATTTTGTGTTCATTAAGCTTAATTACAGATTTAACAATAATTTAGAAAAGACTAATTTAAGTATTTAAAGTCAGAAACAAGTGTTTTAATATTCGAGTTAAAAAATTTAATAATTGAAATAAACTTATATCTAAATTAATATACAAATATTATTTTCAATTAAAATTTCACTTACATTTTTAGAAGTTAGTTCAATAAAGGTATTAACACCAATTATTTTACTAAATTTACTAAAACTAAAAACGATAATTTATAGGATTTATATTCAATATAAGTTTTATCTATAAACCCCAAGAAGAAAATTATATTTTATATAAGCCTTTACCAACAATCGTAGTATAATTTATCATTAAATTTTAGCACTTGTGAGAAAAATTCAATATTTTAATTGCTTATGATTAAAAGGTTTTAATGTGTCAGATTAGAACAGGATTTTGATAAATAATCAATTAACAAAAGATATTAAAAAATCAACATCGTATATATAAAATCTAAAATTTGTCTGTGTATCTTTAAATAGGCTTCTCCCTTTGGGCTTCACCCCCTCAACACCTTAATCAATGGATTCAGCTTGAAAATTTACGATTAAGTATGGGGTTTTAAGGGAGTGTAAACCCCTTAGTGTTGTTGAAGTTAGAAAAATATCAAACTTTACCGATAATATCTATACCATTGTACTTAAAAATTAGAGTTGAAATGTGGGGGTCAATCGAAGGTTGGTGTTGGTTACCACCAAATGGGATTTGGCGATAAAAACTAAGATTTACAGATCAAACAAATTTAGTATTAAACTTAGCTCAATGATATAAGTTAAATGAAGGCTTAATTAAGGGTGTTTTGGGCATTTTAACACATTTACAAGAGAAAAGTTCATTCATGTGAAGTTAGGTCGAGTCGGGTATTGTGGTGTCATGTGGTGTTATGTGGTGTTATATGGTGTCTGATGGGGTCGGTGGAAATCTGAATGGTTCAATGTAAAGATGAAAGTTTTGTCTGGACCACACTGGGATGAGAAAGGTTTGGATTTTGTTTAAATTTGATACTAATTCTCGCATACATAAGGCGGGCTTTTATTCCCTTTAATAAATATTATCTATGCTAAAAATCTAGATATTAAAATTTGTACTTAACTTTTAAGCTAACACTTTGGGTTCCAAATTAAAATAACAAATAATGTTTTCATATAATATTCTTAATAGCTTATTATTTAAGAAGCATTAAGTTTTAAAATATATATAATTTGCATTTTATTTATAAATTTTAAAAAATAATAAAGTCAATAACATCTAATTTTCAATGATAAAAATGGAAAAACTATAGAAAATATTTAGTCTTAAATTCTATTTAAAATTTTATGCATCTATTTTCTAAAATTGAATATCGCATTTAAAAGTTACAACATTTGTTTCATAAATAGTGATTTTACTAATAGAAAGTGTGCACATATGATTTTTTTATTATTCATTTATGCATTTTTATCATAATTAATTTTTATAATATTTTAAAAAAGTTTAATATTAATTTAAATTTAATTTCTATTCAAATATGATTAATTACAAGACGGCCCCTGGTCTAGACTCATTCCTAATAAAGGGAGAAAGCTCAATTTTGCTGAGATTGAGCTTGAAACTCCTGGGCTTAAGCTCAAAATTTGAAAGCCTTAAGCTTGAGCTTCAAAAAAAATTTGCACAATTGAACTTGAGCTTAATGATTTTTCCGTACACCTGAGCTTAATGTTGAGCTTACTAGAAAAAAAAATTTTCTGAAAATAAATCATTATAAATAAATAATAGTAAAATTTTATTTATATTAACTAAAATATTGATTTATGTGATATTCATTGTTATAATT
>JAQGAW010000757.1:0-24641 GCA_034698025.1 Phthiracarus crinitus
TTCCTTAAAGACTCGGAACTGGTCCGAGTCCTTGAAAAATCTTCAGGTTCAGGTCCCAAAATGGTTTATAGGTCCCAAGTTCAGGTCCGGGGTTCCTTAAGGACCTTCAAAGACCCGGATCTGTTCATCTATACCAGAGCCTAAAATTTTATGCAAATACATATTATCTATATTGTGCTGTAAAAACTTAAATTTGGAGAATTAACAATATTATAGTTAAAAAATATTGAAATAAATGAAATTTTAATTACATATTCATACATATTTTAAACGATAGTACATATTTTTATGTACTTAAATATTCTCCATTTTAAAGAAAATTATCTTTTAAATCTGATGAGTTTTCATGACAAAATCTTCTAAACTTGAAAAAATTGTAGCTTAAAATCGATGAGTTTTGAGAGGGTCTTATTTCTTATTTTATACATTAAAATTTCCGAATAAAAATTTCACTGAAAACGTTTTTAGTTCCAAAATCAAAATTTGGGCAATTAAAAGCAAATAAGACAAAACACTAAATAATTCGGATGTTTTATTATAAATATTTGAATACGGTAAATATATTTCGATTTTTACGTGCATATATATGTACATATTTATTGTTTTTTCGTACATAAAATGTTAGGCTCTGTTTATAACCAAAAATATAACAGAAATTGTGGGCAAAATTTAAATTAATATAAAAACTAAAGTTAAAGTTAAAGGAAATTAAAATTTTCAACTTTAATAACATTAGCTTTAATGCAAAATAAATTATTAGAACAAAGTAAAGATTTTGATCATTTAGTGAGTAACTTAAATTTCAGTAATTCTATTAACTTAAAATTACATAAAAGTAAATATGGACTAAACATGTAAAGTTCTTCAACGACATGCGAACAGACAAATCATAAATTTAAACCGATAATTAAAGCATAAAAATTGATAAACATGTTTAATCGTCGAGAAACAATACTTATAGCAAAAACAATGATATTTAGTTTAACATTAATTGTTAACATATTGAATGTATTTGATAAGATATTACTTATTTTACTTTAATTAAAACCAAAAACTGTATTGATTTCCTTATATTTCAAGCCTAAAATTGATTATATAGATTTTGGTTTTATTCGGTTTAAATGATAGAAAAAACAACAACATCAATAACCCGAACCGAACCGATAGTTAGAAATTAGGAAACTAAACAAACTTATGAAAAACCTGTTGTGTAATTCCTATTCTAATTTTTAACTTAAATTAATATATCAGAGCTAAACAATAAAATCGGCTTTATTAGTCTACTTTATTTGCTGATAGGTTACAGAGTCTGTGATATTAATTTTATAGTAAATCTCACGCCACCCTGTATTTAATATTAGAAATGTATAATAGATAAAAGCAAAACAATTTAAGAACCAATAAAACTCAAATATAATTATTTTTCTTTTAATACTACTTTAAAATTTAGTTATTATTTACTTACCGAAAGTATTAATGTAAATTATAAATTATGCAATAATATATTGAAACAAATGAATTTTTAATGTTCTTTTCTTATTAAAATTGTTCACAACTTTGGTAATAAACAAGATTAATAAATATATATTGATTTAACAGAAATGAATGCTTGAATAAAACAAGAACAACACATTCACAAAGAGCTCACTCAATACAGCAAACTAAAGCTGTTTCGGGTAGTAAAATTGGAACTCGAGACAAACCGATAAAGCAAACATTTTAACCGAACCGACCCGAGAGTTAACGTTTTGTAACCTTACCGACCCGACCTGAACCGACGGTTAACGGAAAGACCTATAAACAGATATACAAATGTTTAGTGAGTAGAAATTCCACAATATAATCCATAATTTAATTATAAATATTAATAATGCATATAATATTTTTTTAATTCTGCAATTTGTCGAAATTAAGTAAAATAATATTTTTTGATGATAAATTTTAGGAAAAATATCCATTTTTTGTCAATGAAAAGTGATTGTCGGGTTATCGGTTTACTGTCGGGTTCATGTAAAATGAGTTCGGTTTAACCGAACCGAAACAAATGACTAAAAATTCAAACCGAACCGACCCGATAAGAAACCCGACCCGAGTAACCGACGATTTAACCGACCCGTGAACAGCTTTAATATTTACTACTAAAAATTATAACTAGTAAACTAATTAAATAAATAAAAAAGGAAATAAACTTATACTGTATATTATTAGTAGAGTCGCCAAATTTATAAAATTCCTTCTTTTTAAAACAAAATTATAACTAATCTATTATCATATGTGGACGAATCATATAAAAATGAGCATTTATAGCCCCATTTGTTGTTCATGAAAATCTTGAATTTTACTACTTTTTTCCTTATAACTACTGAAAAAAATGGTTATACAGATTTTCTTTTCCAATTAAAAAATATTAGACTTGTTTTAAAAATACTTTTACCCCCGATTATCATTTGTTGTCGGATTATCCTGATTAATCTTGAATTTCAAATTTATTTCCTCTTTCCCTCCTGAATATATTAGGTTTTTAGTCCTGTATTTTGCGACTAAATTTTACATAAAATGTACAGAAAATTTTGTTATGAGTTATACTTTTAAATATAAGCTGTTTTACAGACTAAAAATCAATATAAATAAATATTTTAGACATAAAAATATATTCAACAACTTTGTACGATTAATATTTGATTAGAAATGATTTAAGGTAACAATAAAAAATTAACAAAAAAAAAAACAGTAAAATAAAACTTTCTATAAATTAATATTTTAGTTGTTTATATGTATATATTCAATATTTTTGTTTTTAAGAAAATATTATATTCAATATTCTCAAATCAGAAAATAAAATATTTTCCTGGCTTTAATTATTTGTAATCATAAATTAAATAAAATATTGTCTACGAATAAAGTGAATGGAATTAATAAGTAGTAATAAAATAGTAAACCATTCATAAGAAAGAATCAAACAGAGAAACGGATTAATGATTTCGTACCGGTATTTGAATAAATATTAATTTAATAGTTACTACTTATACCTTATACATATACCGTATATTTAATTATATGAAATGTGTGTTATTATCCTGAATGTAAATTCAAAGCAAAAGATTCCGTGTCATTGACTGAACATATGAACGAAATACACGCGAATAACGATTTGAAAAAGTGTCCGATTTGTGGTCAACAAAAATCTTAAAGATTTTTGTCGACATGTGATTACAGTCCATACATTGCAAAGTAGGTTCAAATGCGATGTTTCTGATTGTGATTCGATATTTAAAACTTCATACTCACTTAATAAACACATTAAAATTCACACGAATGTAATGGATTACGCGTGTGATTGGCCTCAGTGTCATTATATATACACTATTATTTACTGTAGTGATGTCCAAAAGTTAACCCGGGACTCGGACTCGGGACTCGAGTCTTTTGAGGTCCGGGTCCGGGTCCTGGTCTTTAATATTCAAAGAGGTCCGAGTCCAAGTTTAAGTATCATGAGTCCGAGTCCAGGTCCGAGTCTCTTGCTAAAAGACCCGGACCCGGACTCGGACCTCATTTTTCTATATAATATATACATTTTAGACAAAAAAGAGTTTAAAATTCACTTTAAAAAATTTTTATATTACAATTTTTAGTTTATTATTATTGTCTTTGTGTTCGTAAAGACTTTTCCTTTCAATTAACATTTTTTACATGTATTTTTCAGATGTGAAATATGTAATTATAAGTATATAGAGGTCCCAGGTCCGGGTCAGTGTCTTTGCCTGGAGATCCGAGTCCGGGTCCCATAAATCTATAGAAGTCCGGGTCCTAAATCAAGCTTGGGAGTCCAAGTCCGAGTCTTTGGTAAAGACCCGAAAGACTCGGACCTGGACATCACTAAGGCTTCAGTCAGCTGGTAGTTCACACACTTGAGATCTCAAGCTCATTCTTGTGCCTCTGAGTTCCTCTGAGCTTTAAGGTCTTAAATTGAGCTGATGTTTATAACAATTTATTGTTTGTACAAACATATTGCTTTATGTAATTACGTAAGTATTGAGTGCTTTAATGAAATGATTTCTTTTTGTAAAAAAAACTATCATCAGATAAGCTCTCACAATATTTTATTGTTAATGTATATTTAAAACTGAAAATTTTGAATCTTTAAAGTAAACTCCAGCTCAGATGTATAATGTTTTTTATAAGCTCAAGCTTAATACATCCCTTTTTTGAGTTTAAACTTAATCTCAAGCTCAGAATAAATAAGCTTATTCTCATATTAATATAACGAATTTACTCATATTTACATTTGTGCATATATGCTGTTTAGTTCCAATTATAATTCAGCAATTGATTGTGTAATAAAGCATAAGGTTCTAAAGGTTCCAATGGGAGGCTCGAATTAGCGCTGGAAAATCTATTAAATTTTTTGATAAAATATCATGTGAAGTATTCGTATACAAAATATTTAGAACCACTGATATCAAGCCAATAACAGTATAATAAAGCATTTTAGTGTACAGTATTCAGTATTTGGAATCCTATTATAGGTTAGCATTGAATTAATGATTGGTTGCCATATAATGGTTGCTACAAACAATTACACGTGGATATTATATAGTACTTTATACTAATAATTGACAGTACATTTAATTATGAAATATTTGTTTTGATCAGATTTTTATTTATATCACAGCTTTCCATTCATTTTATTATTTCGCCAAAAATTAATCAGTTATAAATGAAAAATATGGTACAAAATGAAAATCGTGAAAAAAATGGCCTTAAACCACATGACACTGTGTTTAATAAAGTAGTGCTTCTTATTTCGATTGCGTTTGGTTTCGCGATATTAGCCATTATGATACTAATCAATGAACAACAGCCAAACGCATATATGGACGAAGTATTTCACATCAAACAAACCCAGACTTACTGTAAAGGAAATTTTAGTTATGTATGTCTTAAACGATTATTTGTTGATTTCACTCATTTTAACAAAGTTTAATACGAATTAATAGTGGAATCCAAAGATAACTACACCTCCAGGTCTATACTTAACAACTCTCGGCTTTTTGAAGCCATTTTCCGAATTATACGCATTCAACGAAGAAGACGAGGCGAAGATATGTCCAGTCGTTATTCTCAGATTTATGAATGTTATATTCACGTGCGCTAATAATTATTTAATGTATTTAATCAGTATTCAAATCCACAAATTCACGCCTGTATGACATTTTACACTTACTTACAAATTATTGATTATAACTTTACGTTTGACAGAGAACTTCCAAACTTATGCTTCTGTTATCATCGATGTCTTTGGCAACACTTCCGCCATTGTTTTTCTTTTCGTTCTTATACTATACAGATCCGGGATCATTATTTTTTGTATTATTAATGATTATGTTTCACGTTAATAAACATGAATGGTTCGCATCCTTGTTTGGAGCTATTTCTTTGCTGTATAGACAGACCAATATTGTTTGGTTGTTTTTATTAGCATCTCATACCAGTTTAAAGGCAACTAATTATTTATACTTTTAACGTTATTTAATTTTTTAAGATAAGCTTAATTTGATATTATAGATGCTTAATGGAGTGCCTGATAAATCGAAAAGAAAATCTATAGTTAAATCTTTTATACAAGTATTTCCACAAATAATGCTTATATGTGGTGGTTATGTTGTGGTAGCAATTTGTTTCATTTTGTTTCTCATATACAACAAAGGTATCATTTAAAGTGTACTGTATATGCCTTAACTTATTAAGCTTATGTTGTACTGTATATAAACTTACATTTCTACATATTAGGGATAGTATTGGGTGATCGATCTTCGCACGAACCAGTATTACATTTCGCGCAAATACTATACTTTCTTGGGTTTGTGGCAGTTTTCGCGTTTCCGTGGATATTCACGCCAACCAATGCAAAAAAATTTATTGGATTAACGATGAAATATCCATTTAAAATGACGATTACTTTTATTATCGCAGCGATAATAATAAACAAGTTTAGTTACGTTCATCCATACTTATTGGCCGATAACCGTCACTACACATTTTATATATGGCGACGAATTTTGGGACGCGACCAATCGTTACTGCCATACGCTATAATTCCATTATATGTATTCACTGGTGTAACTATGATGCAATTGTTGCATCGAAAAGACGTGCTCTGGAAATGCGTTTTTGTGTTATGCACACTCACTTCAATAGTGCCTCAGAAACTTTTGGAAGTGCGATACTTTATAGTTTCGTTTGTGATTTGGAGGTTAAATATTGGTCCAACTAATCCCACGATTTTATCTCTGGAATTAGCTTTATATACTTTCATAAATGCTTTTACTATTTATATATTTGTTTGTTATACATTCAAATGGCCACATAGTGACGAATTACAAAGAATTATGTGGTAATAATTATTTATATTGAAATAAAATATTTGATTTTTTCACATAAAATTCTTTACATTTTATCATTTTAAAAACATAATTATTTAGTTTAAATGCAAAAACTTAGAAACTTGTGGTAAAATCACATTATATCTAGTTGTGTTCTAACGTTAAATATCTTTTTAAAATATAAATTACAAAAATGAATAATTTTATGAGTTTTACGATCATATTTTGCAAAAGCAGTTTTGGACAGCAGCTGTCAGTTAAATAAAGTATACAGAGTTTGAGTGATTGATTGCTGACATTCAAACAGTTAGAATATTTCAATGAAAAACATTTAATGTATGCATCAAATTCAATTCAATGTCACAAATTACGAAATAGTATACCATTTTGTACGATTACAAACCAAAAATATTTAATTTCTAGTTTAATCAAATAAAATCCAAAATGAAATATTTTATCAAATAATTAAAAAATTGTTGCGTATAATGAAAGAAAATGTTTAAATGAACGTTAATTAATAATTATATATTAAAAATAAAATAAAAGGAACTTAATTAATCAATTTCGCTGTTAGAATCGGAATCAGTTTGATGCGTACTTTGGTGTCCAGTTTTATCGGATTCGTTCTCATTCTTATTATTATCGTTAGAATTATCAATCGTCACTTTACTCATTTCTTTCACAATCTCATCATTTTCATCAATAGTTGCACTCTTTTTTGCGGCTTCGAATGCGTCCTGAAATTGTTGCGCGTCTGAAAAATTAATTTTTTGTCAGTTTTATCTAGTGTTGAATTATCGATGTAACTTAGAAGTAAAGCGAATTTGTTATGGAATTGATCACAAAAAAGTATTGTTTAAACTTCTATCTATGTGTGCGTCGTGTGTCAGTTTTACTTTAATAAAAGGATCACAACTCTAAATACAAGCAATTTGAGAACTGCTTTTCGGTACACAATTTGGTTTCCTATTACCGTAAATTTAGAAATGAAACGTTACATACTTTCGACATTTCCAAAACGAATGGCAAGCGTTTCATGAACGGGTTCGTCGTCCGATAAGTCAGCCAAAGTGCTCCAAACAAACACCTTTTCACTATTTTTATGTTTCATTAGATTCATTGATGGCAAAACTTAAAAAATATAACTCAAGTTAGCATAGAACCCAATATACGCTAAAATTAAATGAAACTTACTGTAATGATTAGCGCAAAGTTTGAGCGTTTTATCGCGTCTCATAATAATGCGTACATTTCCAGTGTTGATGTGCTTCAATAGCTTCACTTCTCCTGTTCCGCGCTCTTTGAATTCGGGCGGACTTTCCGACGAGTCGTATCGATACAATTTAGCGCGCCTTCAATCAAAAACCGTTAATTAATTAACCAATAATAAAATTTTATAAGGAATTTTAATTTTTATTATATCATTGAGATTAACCAACGATACGTCTGATTGTGAGTGATATTTCGGATATGTTTTATATGCACATAACATAACTAACAAACATATTTACAATTTTAATAATTCAGTTTCATTTTCCTCCAAAGTGTTGACAGCAACTAATGGTAAGCTAACGATAGGTTCGAAATGCAGTTCAGGACTGGAAGGGTCACCACATTCAGAATCAGTTCTCTTCCGATCTGATGGCGATATCACTGATTGCGACACCGATTCGTTTGATTGTTGTGATTGTTGCTACAAATATGATATATTATGTTATGTTATAACAATTAAATATTAAATCATTTTAAAAATAATAATACGATTAATTTGCTTACTTTTTCGTCCGATCCACTCATTTTCATAAACAATATTGATTTATAATATTTAATTCAAATATAATATGTTTATACTGTACTGTATTGAATCGAAAAACACAAATAAACGCATAAAGATATCGTTTAAAGCGTATGTTTTATAAGCCGCTCAAAAACCGCGATAATACTAGTGTTTGCAAATGTTTACCGATTTGTGCCAAAATATTTACATATTTCTTAATTCAATATTGAAACAGATAAGATAAGATAAGCGTGAGACGTATTTTGATTAATAATTAAAAAAAATTTTAAAATAATTTTAATTTCTTTCAGTTATAGTTAATGTGTTTTATGAATTTGTAAACTTTATTTTGTATTTCTTGAATGATTACAACCTCAAAATAAAATACAAATTAAGTAATTTTACGTTTTTTAGCGGTATTCTATCCAAACAGTTGAGAATTTTTATAAATCAATTTAAACAAAAGGTAAAATAAAGTAAAAATATTCTCAGATACAATTTTTATTAGTGCTCTAAAGTTGATGAGGAAATTTTTGTAAGAACTTTCAAATGTAAGTATTTTCATTTATTTTAAATTTTTAATTTAGAAATAAAAGTTCGTATACTTTTATCATTACAATTTTATTTTTTACAATTTGTTAAGTTTGTTATCACAGTTCATACAAAACACCCGACGCTATGGTTTCCACACATTAAAAAACAATTTATACCTGAAACCCATTTTTACATCTCTAAGCGTATAATCTTTTTCTTATACAAACATAACTTACACAAACATTTGGCGCAAAATTTACAAAACATTTTAAACATATTTTAATATTATATTTTTACGATTTTATACGTTTTATGATTTAACACATATTTTTGAATGTCTTTTAAAAACTTTAACCGATTTCTGGTGACAAACGTAATCAGAGATATATCATCGCTAAACTTAACAGTTCGTTCAAATCACGACAATACTGACAATACTGACAATAATGTCTATAAATGCGTATTAGAAGGCATTTGGTCGAAATCGATGGTCAAATATAACCAATATATTCACATAATTGACGCACAATATGATGAAATAACGAAAACTTTTACGGTTAATAACAACAATGGATTAGTAGTGATATCGCCGGACGTATTGATAACCAGCACAGCATTGATGTCATCCAATTTTTGTATGCGGAAAGCATGGATCGTTAATAAATTTGGTTCAGGTTTTGCCACTAATAAATCAATGATTATCGGCAATATTATTCATCAATTGTTTCAATACGCGTGCGAACATCGTCTGAAGACATGCGAACAATTAACCGAAGCTATCGGTAAATGCGTTGACAGCAAAACTTTATTAGTCGATTGTCAATCAATTGGTTCGCAATCAATCGATGATATCATGCTTGAAGTGAGAGCTTATATTCCGCACATTGTTTTGTGGTTAAATAACTATATGTATGGCATGTCAGCTTTAAATGACCCAAATATTGTCGAAACCAATAATATTAAACTTCAAGTGACGAAAGTTCATGACATCGAGGAGAATGTATGGAACACTAAGTTTGGATTAAAGGGCAAAATCGATTTAACTGTGGATGTAATGATTCACAAGAGACAACTAAAGCAAAGACAAACCGTACCATTGGAACTAAAAACAGGTAAATCTTCGTTCAGCGCTGAACATTGTGGACAGGTTTCGCTATACTCTCTAATGATGGAACAGATCACTCATTGCAATGAAGGCTTTCTTCTCTATTTGAAAGATGGACCGCAAATGCGTCGCGTTATAACTAACGATCATATAAAACGTGATTTAATTCATTTACGTAACGAATACGTCAGTTATTTGAATTCGACAGATATCGGTCCAAAACCGCTTAATAACTCTCGTGTGTGCAGTAAATGCGATCATTTGTTTGATTGTACGCTTTCCTTGAAAACTTTTGACACCGAAAATTTAAATCATTCCAATGTAATGTCTGATTCACTCGTTCCTCAGTCTGTTTCGCATTTATCTGAATTGGAATTAGATTTTTTCAAAAAATGGATGAGTTTGCTTCACTTAGAACTGAGTTATATTAATGAAAAAGATGTGGATTCCACTGCTGGGTTTTGGAACGAATCTTCTGTTGTCAGAGAAAATAAAGGACTAGGATTAGCAAAACTAATTTTGGTAAAAAAATGCGATGATTGTTATATATTCGGACGAAGTCCTAAGTTTTCAAGTTTAGGTCCAATAAATATTAGCGGTAATAGTATTATACGTCAATGGGAGAGAATATGCTTAAGCGTCGAACCGTTTCATTCACCATCTCCTGTACAAAATGGCACAATTATTCAGAATACAAATTATTGCAAAAGAATAGCGATCGGAATCGGTTACGTGAAATCTATTGATAGTGATTATATTGAATTAGTACTAAACAATAATCTAAACAAAACTTATAACAATTCGGTGTTTAGAATCGATCATTTATCGAATGCTAACAAACTTACAAGTAATTTCTCAAATTTACTTTCTCTTTTCGATTCGTCTAATGATCGCTCAAAAACTCTTCGTAATATAATAATTGATCGAAAACTAGTATCGTATACAAACAAATTTCAGCGAAAAATAGTGTCGAAAGGCAAACATATACTAAAGTTATTGAATGAACATCAACAGAGAGCTGTTTTAAAAGCTCTGTCAACTGATAGTTATATTCTGCTTCGAGGAATGCCTGGCGCGGGGAAAACGCAGACAATTGTAGCTCTCGTTAGATTATTAGTAGCGTTAAATCATTCTGTGCTCATCACTAGTTTTACTCACGCAGCCGTTGATAATATATTACTTAAATTAAAAAGTTTTGATATTGATTTTATTAGAATCGGTTCGGAAACTAGAATACACAGAGAACTTCATTCTTACTCACTTAATAACAGAATGGCAAACATTCAAACTGTGGAAGAGCTCGAAATTTTTTATCAAAATAGTAACGTCGTTGCGTCGACATGTTTAGGTGTGACTAACCATTCAATATTTAATAGCAGAACATTTGATTATTGCATTATTGATGAAGCATCGCAAGTATTATTACCAACATGTTTAGCGCCTCTATTCAAAGCGCAACGATTTATGTTAGTCGGAGATCCGAAACAGTTGCCACCTTTAGTGCGAAGCGAAACCGCGAGAATGATGGGTCTCGACCAAAGTTTATTCGTTTTATTGCAAAATGATAATAACACTAGTGATTTGACCATTCAATATCGCATGAATTCGGAAATAATGCGAATCGCAAACACTTTAACTTATGACGGAGTGCTCACATGCGCTGACCATAGTATCGCTAACCAAACATTAACCACAGTTCATCATTCATTTACGTCTCAGTATCAATGGATAACCGATTCGTTGAGCGTTTTATTACCAAAATCTGTTATATTTTTAGATACCGATGATATTCCTGGCGAAGAATTTCGTGACACACACGGAAGTGTTTGCAACGAAATCGAATGTAAAATTATTAAAATCTTAGTCGAAAACTTATTAAATCATTTTAACGTCAATGTTAATGAGATCGGCGTTATAAGTGGTTATCAAAAGCAAGTTCGAGCCATAAGACAACTGATTGGTTCGATTAATATCGAAGTAAATACCGTCGATCAATATCAAGGACGCGATAAAGCGGTTATTATATATTCTTGCGTTCGAAGTCAATTAAATAACGATACGGGTATCGATTGTTTGCGCTCGGAATTACTGAGTGACGAAAGAAGGCTCAACGTTGCCGTTACTCGAGCCAAGAAAAAGCTAATTATTATCGGAAGCAAATCAACGTTAACGATGTTTCGTGCTTTTAACCGATTATTGAATGTTTTAAGGGAAGATCAGATTTTTAAAATTCCAAAGTCTAATATCACATAATTTTTATTGTTTTTAAAGTAAAGTTTTTATTATTTGCGTACGAATCTGTTATCTTAAAAAATATTATATTATTTTATATTTATTAAATGAATGCGATATACTGTAAGCTCAAGTGTAGATTATTTAAATAATAACTTATAACAAATGGGTAAAATTTTCATTGAGGAAATTGTCTGAATTTCTGTGAAAAATCTTTGGTAAATTTTAAAATTTTCTTTGAGAATAATAGTAAAATTCTTTGATAAATCTTTTAAAAAATTAAACTTTCAAAATTCTATGACAAATCTTTGAAAGAAAATACGATTATTTCTTAAAATTTTGATATATTTAATAAAATAACATTAAATTCTTTACTGGTATATCTTATTGTTAAAAAAATTGTTTTAAAACGCTAACTTTAATTATAAAATGATCATTAAATTTATAATTGTAAAATTCTTAAAGATACATCCAAAATTCTTTAAATAAATGAGCTATTATTCTCTATGAATCAATCTGAGAATAATAAAATTCTTTGATTTTCTTTGATCAAAGAATATTTTACCCCTTGATTATAAGAGATATGAGTAATAAGCAGTATAATTAGCTCTATACCCAAAAAACAATGGCGGCTATATTATACTTAATTGTATTTTGTTAATATGATAATTGTGATCATAAAGAAGTACGATATCTTTAAGTACAATTCTCGGGATCCCTAACCCCCATAAGCAGCCCACCCCATCCAAAAATAAACCTTAAAACATAATTAAAACATAAAATAAATTATTTGCTTAATTTTTGGAACATTTAAATTTAGTCTTATTCTAAGAAAACGTTTAAACTACGTTTTGAGTATATCTAAAAATTTCTCAGAATCAATGGGATCGTAACCACAAAAACGGACTAAGCGTACACATACTCCCAAGAGACGGATCCTATTCGCACATTCAGTCTGCTCTGATAGGCTGATTGTGCTATGCAGTGAGTCCAACCAACGTTCGCGTGCTCACCATAAATAACCGCGCACTCGAGAACACACTTCACTTGAATGACTGGCGAGTAAAAGAGGTTCTGAGGAAAATTATGCTACAAGATAACAATAACTGGTTTGTTTTAGTAACGCACTCTTTTGACATTTTAGTTTTAGGTAAGTTTTCAAATCACATATTTGTTAATTAACAAAATATAGCACTAGAGTGCGTTTAGCATAAGTGAGTTATCTGAGAAATATAGCATTTTCCTCAGAACCTCTTTTACTCGCCAGTCATTCACTTGAGTTTCTTTGAGTGCTATTGAAAAGGTAAAGAAAAATAGTAGATCACTTTTTTTTAAAAAAAGGCGAATGTTTGGAACGGTGGGCTGTGACTGGTAATGGGGTAATGTATTCTTTGTGCAGTAGCAATGCTGCGGATTCTGCTGATCCTTATTATCGGTTATTGTCTACCGATAAGTGATACAGTTATAAGTGTTAATAGTGAGCAGTGATAATAGTGATAGCAGTGATGAAAGTGATTACAGTAATGACTATTACCCGACTTATTCCAACCTTACCATACCCTTACCCGACTTATACCCGACCTAGTCCCGACTTATAGCCGACAGTACCATACCCTTACCCGGCCAATACCCGTCCAATTACAGACTAATAGCCGTCTTACCATTCATTTACCTGACATACCCGAACAAAAACCGTCATAATTCTGACTTATACAGTTTCAAACCTGACTTATTCCTGACTTGTACATACCATCCTTAAGTATACTACGAATATTCACTGAAAAGCAATATTTTCAAATTTAAAATTTATTGTTCGAATATATTTCAGTTTTTATCATCGTTATCATTATCATTATCAGTTGACTGTTAGTTAGCGATAGAACAAGATCGACTTGAAAAAGGATATTTCATTATACTTAACAATAGGTTTATATAAAATCGTTCGAAATAAAATTTTTAAATCCCTTATACACCTGTTTTGAATTAAGTACTGCACTAACTTTGTGAATTATGGATAATAGGTCAATATAAAAGTTTTGACCTACGATTTCTAAATATTCATACCTACAAACATGTGACTATTAGCGTCACTAAACGTCACGATCTATCGCTAACTAACAGTCAACTGCTGTTCATTAAACGAGTTCAACAAAAGAAAATACTGGATTTAAAATTAATTTAGAAGATTTATCACGAAATCTAAGCGAAAAATGAACGTTTTTACAAGAAATATTTCCAGGAGTAAAATTTATAGCTTCAAACAAATGTCAAATGCGTATATTCAAATCTGGAAGTATTTTTCACCGGAGTAATTGATGAAAAGGAATTTGATGTCACTTTTGTCGAATTATTCTAATTTAATAACCTTTTTGTCATTCGTTTTTCTGCATTCACCGAGAAAACAATATTTATTCAAGTCATCAAAATATCAGCGATTTAACAAATGAAAAATAAGTTTATGGAAAGAAACATGTCGCAAAAATATATTATAATTTATTGTTATAACTTAAATGTAATATAATTAGTAATATTCAATAAATGAATTTAATTTAACTTTTCAACGATTATTGGTTAAAATGTACTTGCTTCTGCCTCACATCACCTTATAGATTTCATAGCTAAGCTATTTTCGTTCTCTTTTTAATGCTGTTCATTGATTTCTTCGCTTATTTTGTTTTTCTTTAGGAGCCATTTGATTCTAAATTTCATCAGGAACTTTGGAAGATATTGAGATAAGTCTCATCCTCAACCGAACTAAAATCTATTTTCTTTGGAGCTTCCTGTTCATCTATCAACTGCTCAAGAGTAAAGTCTTTACTATTAAATGGAAAGCGATGGACAGTAGCAGAATCAGAACTTCCAGCTGGCTCCTCCGATTTTTGGTGGATAGGATTTATCCACGAATTTAGGTGGATTAGCCGTTTCCACGATTTTTGGTGGAATAGGATTCTCCAACTTATTTAATAAATTAAAAACTTAGAGGCGTTCGAGTGCAAAACGTGATTTTCATTAAACAAGGTTACGAAAAAGGTTTAACAATAAGAAATAATTTTTACATTTGAAATTAGATCATTTTATGTAGTTTTTTTAAATATAACTTAAAAATTTTTAGAAATTAATAACAGCTTTTAAACGATTTCGAATACTGTCGACAAGTTTTTGAAATACTTCTGTATCGATTTTATGCTAATTTTTGATCGAATTTCGACTTTATGTCGATTTTCCATACTGCCGTGGATAGTTGGAAATTTCGAATTTTTACTCATCCGACCACAAAACATTATGTATTTTTTGGAAAATGCGAGTCGTTTAGCTCTATTTGCCTTTCAAATACACGGTCTTTTCTGGCGATACAACCAAAAAAACCGCTCTGCCGTTGACGTCGTTTAACCGTTGACTCACTGCGTTTTAGGTCAAGTTCATTCTTAATTATACTTGCGGTTGTTTCCGTAGTGGTGGGAAATACAGAATTCGGTGCGCCTATCGGTACAATATTTGCGGTCACTTCTCTTAATGTTTTTGGCGGTATTGAAACTTTATTTTGGCGATAATTATTCTCTCTTTTGTGGCTGCAATTAAATTATCTGCCAATTTAATCTTAAGGGCAGACCCCTTAAGCTAATATCGAACATTTTTAACCGCTCGGCCTCAGAAAACTCCTTAGTTTTAACCATAACTTAATTTAAATAAATAAAAATAAACACTATTATATACAGTACGAAATATAAAAATAATTATTACTTACTTTAATTGTTTAATACACTTTAACTAATTTAAATTAAAATCGGAATTTAATTATGAACATTAAAAACTAATGTGTATAAGTAATTGTTTACATATAAAACAATAATTTTTTGGCGCATAATTATATTTTGATGTCATTGGAAACTACATAAATAATGCTTCATTTTTATATAAAAACCATTAGAATAGCATTAGGGGTTCAGAAAATATACGCATTCAAAGTTTTTCTTTATGTATATTTATGAATGGAACTTATTTCTGACCGAAAGTGTAAATACCATTTTAAACTCTCGATTACTTATAATCAAATTCGTTTGTTTTATTACTAATTATCAAATTTATAATTTACTACAATTAACATTGAGATCTCAAAAATAATAAATTTTAATAATGGTTTTATTTCTGTTTATAAACAAATTGATTTATTATACAAACAGTGTACAAATACATTGACAAACAAAATCGAAAATCGATAACTCATTTATAAAAAATTCAATTAAAAAATTATTTATTTATAACTATAATATAAGTTATGTACAAATTTTACAAAAATCTTACAAAAACTTTAGTATTAAAATGATTCACAAATAACTTCACGTAACGCTATAATTATCATCAGACCAAACCACGTCAGTTTCACTCTCATCCACGTCTTCATCTGACGGTGGAATGTCATCCACTTCTAATTCGAGCGTTGATTCTATATTATCAGACATATGCGACTGATGTTCCAGTCTTTGTGACGTCTCATTAGAGTTACGAAAATTTACTTCAAGTCTATATTCGGATATAATATTCAATTAATAAGTTTTGATACGTTTTACTTAAAATAATAATACTTTGAAGCAATATTTTTATGATGTAAAGCCTTGTCCTGTTCATTCTTTTCTGAATAACATTCGCTTAATATTTTATGCAATTTAACGTTACTTTCGCTGCATTCAATCGCTTTGATTAAACTAAAGTAATGATACGAAAACATACCGTATAATTGAAATTGCTTTGTAATTACTTTAAAAATTATTATTAATGTTACATTTCTATAGCTTTGTCCACATTTTTCTCATCAATATATAGAGTTGATAATAAAAACACTGCATTTAAATATCCGGGATCTGTTTTGACCGCTTTTTCGAGCGCTATCTTTGCGTTTTTCTTCTCATTATTTATGGAATCAGTGAGCAGAACAGATGCCAATAACTAAAATAAACAAATCAAATATGAAAATATATAACATTGAATGAAAATTTCTTATTTTACAGTTAAAGTTTTGGGTGTTTGACCGAACTGTTTAATAGCCATATTAGCGATGTTTGCGGCCGCACTTTTTTGCTTTTCGGCCAAATGTATATCAATCATGCATTTGATTGCATCAAATCTTGATGGACATAACGTATATGCCTCTTGGAAACACGATTTCGCTTCTTGGAAACTATACTTCGAATCTTGATTCTTCGCTTCTGACATAATTGTTCCCTTCAATAATAACGCTTCCACTGAATTGTTGCTTAGCATACACGCCTTAAATAAAAATTAATGAATTTGGTTCACGCAAAAGATATATAAATTTAAGCATTTACGCCATTACTAACCTTTTGAGCAAAGAATAATGCTTTCGATTCTTTTTTATTCGATAGAAAACAGTAATACGAGAGAACAATCCATGGCTCAGCGCACGATGATTCGTAAGATTCGCATCTCTGAATCATTTGATTTGAAAGAATCTCCAATTCCTTTAATTGATTATCTTTAGCCAAACACGCGGCAAACGAATCCAAACCTCTTAATTGCAACGGATCTGTGGAATAAGCTTTTTTGAACAATTGTATCGCTCGTTTATATTCTCCATTGTAATAGAGAGCCTCAGCGAGTGATATCATTATTTCCACATTATCTTTGAAATTCGAAAGTTCGTGTAAGTTTTTAAATTCTTCGATGGCTTCCGTTAAATTAGTATTTAATTTGCATTGCGCTGAAATCCAATGCGTGAGCCAACTCATCGAATCAATGCTCGAAATCGACGCGTTTATTATATTTAATATATCTTCAAGTTTTACGTTCAGTTTAATTAAGTTAATTATAGCCGAGAGAGCGAATGGCGATTCTTTAAGAACATCTTTATAGCAGTTAATAGCGCTTGAATTGTTTTTATCGATTCTATATATGTCTCCCAATGCCATATTTATTCTGGCAGTTCTCTAAAAACATTATTTGAATTGTAAATAAAATTACTAAGAATACATAATTTTATGATAAACACAAACAGATATATAGTAAATTAATAGATAAATTTATTTTGAACGTTAGATTGTTTATACGGTAGTAATGCTTATACGCTTACTAACATTCAGATTGACTGACAGCTTACCTAATCTGTGCGATTTTTAAAATTTGAAAAATTATCACTGACTTAATTTTTTGTTTTATACAGTATATTACTTGAAAGTAGGAATATTTATTAATTTTTAACTGAACTGTTATATAATTTAATTTAAATTTGTAGAATAATTATAATGAATTTGATTGGAACTCACATTTTTTTGAGGAATGCTTTCTAAAATGATTGCTGCGTTTGAGTATTGTTGAAGTTTGGTATAACATAAATGTATTTGATATTTAATGTCGATTTCTGCTGTCAAATCTGTAGATCCATTGCTTTGACTCTTTCTTTTATTTTTCGGCGCATTCTTTCTCAGTGATAATGCTTTGTGATATACGCGCTAAAACAAACAATTTTAAAGAATTACATGTAATTTAACAATATATAAAGGGTATGCGATTTAATATTACCATTGTATATCGTAAATTAAAATAATTATTTTAAGTTCAAAATACGTTTAAGTGAATAAAATTTTAGACATATTAGTGCAGAAAGCGTTAAATTTTTTTAAAAAAATTTCTCCTCATATATTAAATGCATTGTAACTAATTCTTAATAAATTGATTAAAAAATAAATAAAATTGCTATAACTCCTCTTAATTTTAAATAAAATTGTTAAAACATAATGCGTTTTTATAAATTTTTTTAAATAAATTTTAGTTGACTGAACCATAATCGATAAAATTATTTCAAAATCGGTAATTATTTATAATTACTTAAACATTAAAAGAAATAGATTTGTTTAAATATAATTTGTTTTTTATGCCGACAAACAACACAAACATCAATCAATTCAGTGAATATTACCTCCGCTTTTCGGTAATGTTTAGTGCGATACAGCGCTTCCGCATAATATAACAACACTTGATATTCATTTGTCGATCCAAATATCTCTGCACTCATTTCCATTTCAGGTAATATTATATTTAACTAAAATATATGAATAGTTTTACAATTAATATCTATATATATAAATATCTATATATATGATTGGTTTACACTTACAAGTTGTACTAAATTACAGTATAATTGTTCGCAATATAATTGCTTTATGTGATCAAAAACTGATGCCATTTATAATATATAATTATAACTAAAATCAAATAAATGAATTTAAAAGTTCAAAATACTATTATCGTATAACATACTGTATAACATAAACGCAATAATAAATGGTATTTGAAATAAAACGTATTCATATATTACGTAAAAACAAACATTAAGTTAGAAATTGTCAATTTTAACTTTTAGTCGTTAACCATAGTTACCCAAAGCTCTGAAATAGACTTTTAATAGGGCCCCGATTTGTCGGGTCCCCGCGGGCTCCCGACATAATATTGCGGTCTGGGCCGGGTACGGGCTTAAAAACAAGAAAGTCGGGCTTTAGCTTTTCACTAAAACATATGCAAGTTTTACCTAATTTATATTTGATCTAAAGATTTCTCATCTGACCGAAACTTACTTAAGCTAATTTGACAATAACCGATAATAGAGCTCTATTAAAACCAAATACAGTGTATAAATTATTGTTTTCAAGATCAAATTATGATGATATTAAATAAAACAATATAATATCTAATTATTAATTTTTTATTTGATCGGGCCTTATCGGACCGGGCTTTGCTTTTTAAAAAAATCGGGCTCGGATCTATCTTATCTTCAAACTTTCGGAATTCTGTCGGGCTATGAATATTTTCAATTACTAATTTTAACTTTATAATTAGCGAATTTTTCCTTAATCTCAAATGGTTTTCAAGAAAAAAATTATTTATAAACATCTCTTTTTTTCGAAGAACACATTCTCATTGTGTTTTCAAAATATTTATTTAGCTAATTATGTTAGAATAATGTGTTATTTGTTTTAAAAAATATCAAAATCCATTACATCGGCCGGTTTGCTATGCTTATTATTCCTATCTCTTTTGGAAACTTAATGTATGTTAACTTTAAATAAAAAAATTATCATAAAATCTATTTCAGACATATTGAAATTATTGAAATTAAAATAATTTTATTGCTATTTTCAATGAAATTTCAAGGGAATCATACTATGGTTTAGATTGATCTTAAACGTTCATAATATATCTTACAGTATATTACCAAAAAATGTGAAAACATTTTGATTATATATACGTAAACAAAAATTATGTATAACTTTATTGACGTTTTGAGCTCAGTTAAGATTAATAAGATATATGTTGTTTTATGCATTATTTGTTGAAATATTAGTTTTTTATTCTCAATATTATTAAAATGTATTAATAAAACATTTCGTTATTTGTAATTTAAGCCAACGATAATATTGGCTGAAAAATTGAAATCTCTTGTGTACAATACTTATACCGTATGTACACAAGAGATTTCATAGAGATTTATACATTTAATAAAAACGTTAATAAATAAAATAATTATGGTAATTGTTTTGCAGTTCATAATGTGTTTGAGAATAAATCTTATTCTAAACAAACTTTATTGAAGTCTCAATTTTTGAAGTCGCATTCGTAATCGAGTTTAGAATAAGTAACATTGAAAACTAATTTTAATTATGCGAAATGTACTTAAAAACGATCGGTTTTAGTGTTCGGTAATTTGACCATTGATCGCAATATTTAGTTCTAAATTGATATTTAATATGCACTAAAATCGTATAAAACTGCATTGTCTTACAAATTTTTCTCAATAACTCGATGAAAAATATTTAAATTTATTTTTGGTATAATACTGTATCAAATGAAATGAATTCATTTTTCTAGTAAAGTAATAAGTTTATAATAAATTTTTTAACTTTTTTTTAAATATTTGATAAAACTAAAACAAGAGTTAGATATCTATAATAATACGGAAGCTTATACTGTATGTCGTTCTGCAAAATAATTTCATCAAAAATATTTTATAATTTCATAAATATAATTTGCGATAAAATTTGTTTATTTTAAAATCTTTAATAAGTTATACAATTTTAACATTCTATACTAATTTCTAAATTATAAGCATTAAATTTATCTAATTTTTGCGCATAATTAAATTAAACGCATTAATGCACAGTTGAATTGGACATTATTTTTGTTGTTGTTGTCGTGAATAGAAGTCAAATGCAATAACAATTTTAATATTTAATAATTTCAAATAATCTAATATTTTCTAAGCATAATATACTGTACACATTATATCTTGATTTCTACAATTCTTTTAATAAAATAAATCATCTAAAATGAGATAATTATCGGATGAGCTTAACCAAACTTATGAGCAAAACGTTATGTACATATGGTTTGGTTGACATGATTTCCTAGAGAATGCACTCTTCAGTGTAATACTACGATGTTGTCATTTTAGATGGTGGTAAATGTCCGACATCGCCAAATGTATATACAATAACTCTACCACTGGGTCTGATGGCAATCCACGTTAAACTACAGTTGTGAAGCGAGAAACGAAGCCACGCTTCGGGAGGAAACTGTAGCGCACGGCACATAAAATAACGAATTACATTGGCGTGACATACTATTATCTCATAACTATCTTTCGTTTGATTCACGTCCGCTCTATGAAAATATTTACGAAATGCTGCCTCAATTCTTGCTCCATCTTCATAGAACTGCTAAAAAGATTATTTTCATATTTTACGAGTGAGTTATAAATGAAAATGATCTAACCTTAGCATCTGGTCTCCAATGCGTTGATGGAGGATCGGGAGGAATGGGCGAGCCTTCGCGAATAAAATCACAACTATCCACCGGTAAATCTGGTAAGTATTTACTAATTATTGATGCCGTTTCTGTCGCTCTTTTCATCTATAAATAAAAGTAAATATTTTATTTATCAAAATTGTAGTTAAAATCTAACTGAAATTAAATTTAATTATTTGATCGAAATATCAACGAAATAAATAAGAACCTTTAAAGTATATTATCATAAAAAATTGATTTAAGAAAGAGAGATTTAAGACTAACAGATCTTTGAAACATA
Source organism: Phthiracarus crinitus (assembly GCA_034698025.1). Classification (NCBI taxonomy): domain Eukaryota; kingdom Metazoa; phylum Arthropoda; class Arachnida; order Sarcoptiformes; family Phthiracaridae; genus Phthiracarus; species Phthiracarus crinitus. The sequence continues at coordinate 22,125 of JAQGAW010000757.1, forward strand.
ATTAGTGAAATTAATGCGTAATTAAATAAAATAATTATCTTAACGTAAATAAATATGTGTTTAAAAATAGAAAAAAATGTTTATTTTAAACATTTAAAATTAACTTTAAAAATAGATAATTTTTGTTTAACAACACGATATAATTTGTTTAACGTATATCAAAATTAATATTTAAATTTATTTTAATATAATTATATTTTATTCGGTCATTAAGATAAATTTAATATTATAAAAATAAAATTAGTATCTCAATCAATCATTTATCTGCTTTTATATATTTAAATTAATTCTTTCAGATTCTCGCAAAATATTTACTATTTTAATGACTAGTTTGCAATTCAAACTTTGAATTTTGGATTAATATATTGATTTCTATTTTATCTCATTTACGTAACATAAATCCTTGATTAATCTACTAATAAATTATTATCAAAAAATTAGATAAGAAAAATGAATATTTATTTAAATATTTTTGCAGTATTTATTATTCTTAAGTTATTATTTAAAAACTAATTAACAGTTTAATTAGATTGTGTTCAAAAATGTGAAAATGAAAGCATAGACTGGATAGACTTAAAAAGATAATTAACGGTTGCAATAATGATAAAGAGTTACACATTTTTATGGAGATAACGCGTTATTTGATTAATAAAAAAAATTTGTTTTACTATAAAAAAGATAACGTGTTATGAAGTTATGCTATAATTGTGAGAACTGTATGTTACATACCGTCGATTGGACGATACGAGTGTAAGGCAGAGATAACTCTTTGAGCCGAAGACCGACATGATTAGCCTGCTCTTTGCCCAAAGATGTCAAAAGTCTGTATTTATCACTTTCACCGAACATGTCGTACTGTCCATGTCGTACAAGTATCAAATGCCTTGTGGCCACTGCTTTCGCTTTTTCTAATTTTTCGTTATATTGGTTTTCATCCTTTTCACTGATGAGACGAAACGATCCCTTAATTGGCTTCACTAACGAATACGGTTCACGTTTGTCCCAATTATAATCCCATTTCGCTGATATAAACGAACCATCCTTTAGATTATTGTTTAATTTAGTTTGGAATGCGTTTATTGCGCTCGCTTTCACACCTTTGCTGTTGCCATTAAATCCGCTTAAGATGACAGCAGCGGCCGCACCACACGATGCTAAACCTGCTGCTAATAATAACTTTTTAGTTCCTCTTAGAAAAGACATTACACATTACACAATCAATGCACGTATTCGTATGGGTATTGATATTCGGATTTATATGATTCGGTCCAAACTAATCATAACTACAATATCAACACATGTTCATAAGTAACTAAATTGCGATTTTATTTACTGGTAAACAACTATTTTTTTGAAATTTTTCTGTTAACTATAAATTCACATGAATTCACGCCACAATCGCAACACACATTCACATTCACACTCAACTCACACAACATTACACTACACTGTACTGTATTATACTGTACATACTGTACACCATTCAAATAGCAAATTAAAACTACGGAAGCATTGATATTGCAGTTACTGTAAGTTATATATAGAGTAATCGGAACAGAAATTACGTTTGATTTACGTTTAAAGCCATACAGTATTTGATTGTGAGCGTCTGTATGGCGACTGTTATAGACTATGTGTTAAGCATAGAAGGCCCAGACGTGGTGGCGTCATAGGCTTAACACTGTTAAGTAATGATTGCGTAGTCTATGAAAAGCTCAGCCAAACGCTCACAATCAAGCACTCTATGCTTACAGCGGTGCAATCTAATCATTTATATGAACGCACTTTTTATCATAAATAGTGTGTTTTGAACAGAATTGTGTGGCGTCTGTTAAAGTTTAATAAATAAAACGTGAACAAAATACGAATCTCTAAAACTGTTCATGGTTTGACTTTAGAGAAGCCAATCCAAACCAGGCTTGTGCTGAATGAGAAATGTATCGTACCATTAATATTACTAAATGAAAAATGGGGAAAAAAGCTTCGTTACGCAATCAAATAAATGAGAAACTAATAAAAATTATTTGTATTGCACAACCTTTCTCATTCAGCACAAGTCTGATCCAAACCCAAACTTTCACGATTCAATCCAAACCAAACCAATAAAATAAATTTTAAAGGAAATCCAATCCAAACTAAACCTTATAAAACCAACAAAACGAGAAAAAATAAAATTTTCCTTTTATTTTAATATAGTAGTTATTACAAATTTTTATTTTTCAATGAGTGATTTCACTTTAAATATTTGTTATATTTTGTAAATTTTGTCCAGTTTTTAATTAAAAAAATTATAATTTTTTAAAAATAATCTGTCAATCTATAAGCCTTATTTATATATATATAAGCCTTACTTGCTATTCTGTAATATAAGATATTGTTTTACGTCATTTTTTATCTGACTTTGCAAAATTCAGATATATGGATTTGCCCCTGTTTGTCCGTCTGTCTGTCCGTCGTCACACTCTATGTTTATTAAGGGAAATTTTCTCTATATTTATTAAGGGATTTTACAATTCA
>JAQGAW010000758.1:0-24632 GCA_034698025.1 Phthiracarus crinitus
TCTTCTTTTAAGTTTAGGTGTATCACTCATTATATTTAAATAAAGGGACAAACAGACAAATTATGATAAGTTTAATTGTTAATATTAATAAAATAAACAAAACAAAATATAATGTAAGTTCATTGCGAACAAAACAAACAAAACCATGTGAATTTTATAAAACTGAACGCGAACGCTAAATAACTGAACGACAACCAGTTTTCAGACTAGTGTACGTTAAACATCTGAACCCGTACGTTATGAATCTTAATTTGCTGTAAATGCAATGAAACTTAATTATTAGAAACAATAGATAAATTAGTTAATGATTCTGATCTTAAATTAAAATTAGAAAAAATATCAAAATGTAAAATGTTTAGCGTCACTGCAATAGAAAAACTTTTCTGGCAAAACAGAACTTGTAGCGAACAAAAGCAGCAGATAGTTTTTTCGACAGAAGGGTTGAACACAAAAGAACTCAATACAAAAGACTGCATTCTTTTCCTTCACGTGAATAGCCATCACAAACTTTCCCCAACACTAGCCTTAGCTCCTAATTCTCTCTCCGGAAACCGGAAATAGAATTCCTACCTTTCACTTACCTACTACGTATATTAAAGTATTAAATTTAATCCACATTAATGTAAAATTTTTCACTTGAAAATTAAGTTTTATATTAAAGGTCATCCGAATCTTCCCGAATTTGGTTGTCAGCACTGATAATGAATAGTTGTATAATCCATCACTTTTTACCTACTATTCCGATATCGAATGCATTGGTTCTTAGGATATAAATATTTATTAAATAAAAAATATTTGCAAAAATTAAATATTGGATTCAGTACCGCTAGGAATTCAATATCAAAGACTATATAATTGGCTGGAGTTTATTATGCAAATGTGCGATATGCACGCTTAACCAATTAATCAAACTGAGACGCGGTTTTAATCTATACTTAAATTTGGTTTTATTAGAACAAAATAAAAATTGCACGAGACTGTTACATGTGTTGCTTACTATACGATAGTCAAATCAATGTGTGATTTGTGTTAAGACAAACGTGGCTTTTATATGTGCTATTATGTGCATAATATGATATGTTAGTATGCATTGAATAATATGAGAATACTATTATAAAAGTAATATGAGCCTACAAGTAATAATAACATAATAGTAATGTGTAAGCAAATCGTTATGACATGTATTGGATAGACTATGAGTGTATGTGAGTAATTATAAATAAATAGTAATAAGTGTAAGCAAATCATAAACCGAATATCAATTAATAGTGAATGTGATGAGTAACGTTAATCAGCACAGAATAAAACGTGTGACATTTTGGTTGCTACAATATTTTGAGCGATTAAGAAAAGCTGATAAAATGTAATACCTTATTGTCCGGCAAGCAGACTATAGGATGACCTCAACACAGACACGATGAGGGGTGAGGCATAACCTCAGTTTTTGCCCCATCGGGTATAAAGTAATTTTCAATAACTGCAATAAATGATATATACGGTAACTGTAAACTAAATTGGTATTGATATAAAGTATATAAAGTTTGAAACTGTAATTATTACATAAAAACTTGCAGTTGTTTTAATATATTACTGAATATCCTTTTCCGTGAAAAGTCACACAAGTATACTGATTGAGAAAATCAGTTAAAGTTAATTAGATTTTTGTGGTAAATGTATGATACTTATGATAACTCAGTTTTAAGCGATGATAAAGTATTATATATAGAATGTAGTGATTAAAGCAATCAAACAATTAATGAAGAATTAACGCAAAAAATGTCAACAAAAAAAATCTATCTACAGATGACTTTTATTTGACATTAAAATCTAAATCAAAGTTATCAGCGGATTAATGCATGTTTTGCCCGTTATAACGTGTATCACATGCAACAATCAAAATTTAATTAACGTATTTGTAACGTAACTACTGACTCATTAAGCCTATGTCATTTTCGTTTGCACATATTATCGATGTATTAAATTACTACAAAAAACGTATGGTAAAATGAACAAACGAGGAACTGCTAATAAATTCAAAATCATCGTAAAATTGATCGTAAAATGAAAATGGCTTAAAAATGAAACAAAACTAAGGGAAACATCTATCAATAGAGATCTTCTAATTAGAAATCGTCGATATCTATTGAGGAAAAATAAACCTTATTTTCCAGATATTGATAAAGCAGTTCTAGAAGTTTTTAAAAAAAGAACAAAGCAATTACATCCTATAAAACCGTAGATGAATGGTGTCTTAGGGCTTATAAAGAGTTAGATATTTAATAATAAAAAGTTTCCAGAATTGCAATTTACTGTAAGTAAAGTGTGAAACGACGAATGTCTTAATCATAAATATTTTGATGTTATTGTAACACAAGTTCTGAAGAGCATGAAGACAGCACTCACTGATAACAAAACCGATAATAAAAATTGTGAACAAACTCTTGATCGGTTGAAGAACCACTACCCGATAAACATCTTTAATTTGTGCACTTATTTTTATATTTTAGATTAGTTTTAAAATTTTTTAAATTCACAATTATTCGTTTTAATAGTAATTAATTAAAGCGTGAATAAAAGGATAATAGTAATCAATACATCAATACTTATACAATGTATAAAAACATTATTGAAATGTCGATATGACTTCCTTTTCCCATTGAAATACTGTAACATAAAACGTTTCAATATTGTTTTGATTTCAGTTTTCAAATATATTCATATAACATTTTAGTAATGATTCCGAAAGTTAATCCACTAATATAAATAAAATTAACACCAAATAAATAGATTTTAGGATTTATTAGACTAAATACTGCATAAATTAACAAAAGTTTTTAATGCCATCCCTTCATAGCTATATTTGAATTGTTTTAATTGCTGCAAACGAATGTCAATATCTGGTTAAATCCGTCAATGCATTTATTTCGTACGCCGTATAAGTTGTTGGCTACAACTTTGCAAATGTTTATTGTTTCCACATTAGAAAAAATAATTGAGTTGAGACTAACCTAACTTAATATTATTGTATAGATTAGAGATAACGATATGGTTTTCTAATTCATTTCGATTATGTTTTAATACACAATAGAAATCAAACAAATCATTCACAAAATATTAAGTTTTAATATATTAGCTTATCATTAATCATTAATTTGAAACCAAATGATAAAATGATAAACTAAAACATATTCAAAATAATTATACATTGATTTCGATAAAAATGCAAACATAATGACAATTATGTAAATTTACGATAATATGCGCAAAGATTGAACCATAAATTAAATGTTTTGTTTTATACATCAACGTATTTACAAATAGATAATGAATGTGTATGTCTATGTCTATATGACTCAAATGGTATTTACAAGTATAATAAGATTAATAAATGATATAAACACGAATATAACGTTAATCGTTAATATCCGGTACATCTTCTGATTGTGACAGCACTGCGTCTTGACTGTTGTCTTTAGTATTTGGCGATGCATTCGCTTCATTCACTTTGTCATTGTTGTCAGGCTTGTAAAACGCGCCGAATTTCGCCATATATTTCCGAACGTAATCTTTCGTTTTGTGTTTCACCGCTTCATTACACGACAGATCTTCCACTGCTTTGCAATGCTTTATTTCCTTACCCATTATAAAATGCGTTAACTATTGAAATATAGAAAGATGTTTAGTAAAAAATAACAAATCAGAATCGATGAAAATCACTTACTTTTCTGGCTAAATATTTAAAATCTTCGGTATTCAATATCCTTCCCTGTTTGCAGTCCGCTTTTCGATATGGATTCAAGCAATGTATTACGTACTGAGACATACGCGTCCGAAAATGTTCCTGTATTTTACGTGGCGATGAAAAAGAACGCTTTCGAGGTAATGAGGATGACGTGTCTGCCGGCGCTGTTGTCGTCAAACTCGCAGAATTAAGCATTTGCTTACGCTTTCTCGGATCGGCTTCCATAGCGATTATCGTCTGAATAAGCGATGGCGAGCTTTGCGCTGAACTGATTGTGGTGTCATTTTCGTGCGTAGCGTTGCAAATATTATCCAAATGGTCGTCAGTAATACTAGCATTACTATTAATAAATTCGTCCATTTCTTCGGGTTTTGGTTCGGTTATCACCGGAATATCGACGCTTAAACTTTCGTTGTCAGTTAAGTTAGTTTCCGCTTCAGAAGACGTTGCGATATCTGAGATGATTATTGTGTTTGGTTTGGGATCGTCTTCTGGAACATTCCATTGAGATTTGAAATTCGTTCGATTGTAATAATAAACATTTCCGTCTTTATCTTTAGCGTGTTTCCAATTTGGAAGTAATTTATTGGACGCATTTTGATTGGATGACAATGACTGAGGAATAGATACATTTTCAAAAATATTTATCTTTATGATATCATCTTTAGAGTCAAGAGGAACGGATGTAAAATACGTCAATCCATCCGGTGTTATATAGAAAACTCCGGGCGGAGGGTATGTTTGGTCAAAAGTTGGTCGCGTTTCGCCAAATAACTCATCATTTTCATTATATAATTCATCGTATCTGATATTATCAACAGCTAAACACGATTCAACTTGCGTTGAGTCTGTATCGAAATTGGCCAAAGGAATCAGTACAGACGTTTCCGCTTGAATCGCAGATTTTTCAAATAGGTTTTCGCACGATTCCTGTTGATAATCCAAACAAACGTCATTTTCGTAAGCAGACACGTATTGAGCGTTCATCACTTCCGGTTGCATCGAAAAGCACACATTTGGTTGCGCATAATTTTGTTCGTTTTGATAATATTGTTCGTAATTATTATAATTCACATACTGTTCGCGCATTCGATTGTTTTGCGAATACGCCTGCTGTTGATAATGCTGTCCATACATCGCATTATAGTAAGCCAACTCTTGGTGGTATCTTTTAAGCGCTTCGTGATAATCTCGTTGAGCGACTTCCATCTCAAACATTTTCCTATGCTCTTCTTTACTAATTTTCAACGCATTGTTTGGACATTGCGTTTGATTAGCGGCGACGGAATTCAAACATCCCTTTTTGTTAAACCCATCCTTAGATTCTGCACTCCTTTTAACGCCTTTTCTTCTGATACCAAGAATACCAGCGATAGTGTAATCCCTATCATCGGTACCCCTTTTTTCGAACGACACTGGAAGCCCTTTAGCTCTCCTTTCTTCCACTTCTCGGGTTCGTCTGTCCGCTTCTTTTTCATCTTCATGTCGTTTTTGCCGCTCTAATCGCGGAATTCTAAACACTTCTTTTAAGTCTTTCCACGATATTATAAGTTTTTGCGCCATCATTGCGATGCTGGGCTTAGGCTTTACTAATGTTTCCGCAATTTCCGTTTTTAATTGATTAATCGCTGATTTAGGTTTTATGAGCAAAGCTAATTTATTTTTCGATTCAACGATTTCCTTCACTTGAGAATCGTCTTGTGAGCCATCTTTTGTAATTATTTTTGACTCATTATCAACTAATTTCTCTATTTCTGATATTTCTTGTTTGATGATATGAGTATTATCAGGTAAACTGTGTTCTGGTAAAACAATATCAGAAATTAAATTGCTCTCAACTGAAGATTTGTCTAACTCTAGATTCACTTCCATGTTTGTGTCATTTTTTATATCATCTACTAATTCAGCAGATGTTTCATCACTAACGGCAACTTCTTTGAGTTCAGGCCTGATGTCGTCTATTATTGCAGTTTCAGTTTCTTTAATGTTATCTTCGGTTAGTTTTTCTGCACCACATTCGCTAATTTGAATTTGTTCAGAACTATCGGGTAAATTTGGTTCAACTGGCGAAACGATAATTTGTGGTTCGTTGACTGATGTTTGTTGTGACCATCGCTCGACCACAGCAAAAACTTTACTGTCGACGAGCATTGTTTTATTAGGAATTGGCAAAATTTCAAGAACTTCAAGTATTTCCGATTTCAGGTCAATATCCTCGACCTCTGCCATCCAACTCCATATGAGTTGAAGTCCGTGGTAATCGAGAAGTAACCTGAGATATGCGACTTCAATTGTTCCCTTAATAATACTAATGAGCTTATGTCTGGACAGTTTATCCTCTGCGCGAACCATTAGTCGTGCGAGCATTAAAACTTGTTGCCTATTTCTTAATCCTCCGCTTTCAGCTAATTTCGCGATCTCTTCTTCGAGCTATAAAATAAATTTTGCCAAATTAAAAAGAACTTAATGATTATGTTTTCAATAAACACGCACAAAGCAGCCGTTTTGTCTAATTCTTAAGCTTTAATAAATTCTATAAACGTTGAAACGTGAGTTTTGGGCGATATTCGTCTATTTAATGTCATTTAAATAATGAAATAAAATTCTAAGTCAACAGGCGTTCCTTGTCTTAGTTTAATATTAACGAAATATGCGCCAAATAGTAGGTAATAATAAAATCCAATATTCGCACAAATAAAAAATGAAGCACAAGAGAGCTGTAAAAAAAGTTTGATTGAAGGGTATGAGTATAAAGACAAACGGCTGCTTTGCTGTTTAAATATTTTTTTGTAAATTTCAAACACTTGATTAACTTACCGCTAAATCTTCGAGAATGTCTTCGTCATCCTCTTTCAATTTCTCGTCAAATTCCGCATATTTAAGTTTTTGCTTCGGAGTAATTCTAGTGCCATCAGTGAAAATATCGGTGGTATCAGTGGCGCCAATAAAACCGCGACAATTTGTTGCCTCACAATAACATTTCTGAGCTTCTTTTCTATATATAGTATATTAATTCATAAACAGTTAATTTATTACTAAAAATAGTAAAAGATAAATACCCGTAACGTTGAAACTGGTAGTCAAATGTTATTTCTTCTCCCGCCTGAACAAAACGCTTCGTAAAGAAACCTATACGCAAATTTCCATTTACTGTCCACTAATAAACAAAAATATACAATTATAACTTATATGCATATACTTTATAGGATAACACTAAAAATCTCAACAACAAAAAATAGAAAACTTGAACTTACTTTTTGCGTTTCGCTATTAGGATCGCAACTATGATTAACAAATCTTGTAATATTTCCTTTAATAGTCGCATCAATAATTTCATCGCTCTTCAAAGCCATGAAATAGTGATGTTCATGTTTCTCCTTATCGTATTTTTTCACTCTGTTATGAAAGTCAAGTGGATCGACAACTTCGCCAATATATTCCATAATAAAAGTGTTTCTATTATAGCAACAATAAAACTTAATCATACGGCAGATATAGGATAAAATTATTGATTCTCTTACGATTGCAATGGTTCTAACGCTCTCAGACCCCAACCTTTTTTAGCCGTTTTAAATGGCTCTACCCTTGCGTTATGTTTCTAAATATTTTATAGCATCAATTTTAATTAAACATTCTTCATAAATACAATAAAACAATCATACCTTTTGAAACCTTTTGTTAGCGCAATGTTCACCTAAAGAGCATCGCGAACCACTATATAACAGAAAAGTATCATAACGTAACGAATAAATTTTGAACACAAGCATATGTATGGTTACCATTCAATCATAAGCATTCTATTTAAGCAGTCGTCACCACAGCCTATAAACCCGCGTTGTCTCTCTTCTTTAGTCAGTATACAGTCGCACACCATTCGTCGCGTCTCTTTTTTACTTTTAGATTTTTTCCTTCGGTTAAAAAATACAAATAGAAAAAAAAACGCACAGCTAATCGAAATGAGAAATACCTTTCAAATAAATAAATATTATCGTCAATAGAATCAAAATGAGGCGGTGGTTCCAATTCTTTTGGTATAATAATTGGCTGAACCGCGTGTGCGTTTGATCTGTGGTGTTCACTATTAAATCCGTGTCCAGATTCTAATTCACTGTTTCTCCTCCATCTAGACTTCACTTTTTCTGGTCGCGGACTGTCATCGCTGTCAGTCGCACTTTTATTCGAGTTTGGAGGAGTTAGCGATAAGTTATTCGATTTGATGTGCACGTAATGAGATGGAGGTAATGGTGGCGTAAAACATTCCGAATTCGTAACATTTTTGCCGTTTTCACTCATTTTACACTTATCTTGAGTTTGATCTTCGAACGAATTTTTGAACGAATCATTATCGGTGGATAATTTCTTTTTTCGTTTACCTTTTTTCGCGTCGATTTCCTTATTTTTTTCTTTCTTGGTCTTATCTTTTTTCGATTTTTTCTTTTTCTCTTTTTTAATACTTAAATCTTCATTTTGTTGCTGAATTGGTTCGGTGTGGTCGACAGCAACGACATTCTCGTCAGTTTCTCTCGGTTTAACGACACTCGCCTTTTCCTGCTCTCGACGTTCTTCGAGACACTTTAATCGACTGCTTCTCCTTCGACTTAAGTCGTCTTCTAAAAACATTTGTGGCGGTATTGCAGGCGTTTTGTCTTTTTTAGTGGAACCGGCAGGTCTGCCGCGCCTTTTAGTTTGTTTGCTAGATTTACAACTATGTGTTGTGGAAGAATTCGGTGAAACTGAGGAATGATCGCACAATACGTCATTTGTGTCATTCAAATCATGTAAACTACTCTCACTTTGAGAGCCAGACATTGTCTCAACATTTCCCGTTTTATCGTACTTCGAATCGATCGAATTTTCTTCGGAATTCACTAAAAATTCGTTATTATCGGCATTTAAACCGTCTTCCTGGCCGTTGTTTTGTTCTGAATTCAATATTCTGAATTTACCGAACTTTTTCTTATTGAGAAATGCATTGCTGAGAGACGAAGCATTTGTTCTGTCAGAGAGTTGACTGCTTAGAGAGGCATTCACTTCGTTCACGTCGTTCGCAACACTATTAGTGGCAACACATTGAGTGATGAAGCTCTGCACAACACTCATAGCCGTAGTATTACTCACTTTATTAGGCGTTGCCTGCGTTTGAGACTGCGATGACTGCTGCGATGAACTTTCGCTCAAACTTGAATTCTCGCCTTCATATACAATCGATGAAACAAAACCCGAACAAGAATTTGCCGCACTTTCGGTCACTAAATCCGATTCACAACACTCTTCGTCATCACAAACACTGTTATCATTGGTTCCGTTTTCGTTTGTCCGCACAACAGATTCTTCGTTCACAATTACATTATCATAAATAACGTGCTCTTCCGATATAACCATTTCCTGAGCAATTTCTTCGGTGATAACGAGATTATCGGTAAATGTCGACGAAACACACTCATTATAAATTGGAGTTTTGTGGGCATTATTATCACTATTAGTCTGTTGAACACTGTGTTTGGCGCAATCAAAATGAACTAATTCTTCATTTAAATAAATATTACCATTTGTCATCGTTTTCATTGCGTGCGACGAATCCGAAGAGTTTTCACTGTTGACACCATTTTGCGTGGAATCGCAATCGGTTTCCATTTTGTTGTGAATTGGTTTCATTTTAACGTGAGATACGTTTTGGTCATCGAGTATATTGTTAATGGCGTTCCTGTCAAGTAAACCATTGAAATCAACAACATTTCGTAATCATCAAAAAAATATATACAAATAATAATAATAATAATACTAATAAAACTAAAAGCACTAAAAGCGCGTAAATATGGCTGCGATTACAATAATACGATAAAATATGATCCTATATTTTCAGAAAACACAAACAGTACACGAAATGCCTGTCTCTATGCAGTCGTATATCACTGCACATAACGTTTACATAAGTGCTCTTCACTGCTATCACTGCAGAGCTCATCCAAACTATAAATCCTAAATAATTAATTATAGCACAACGAAAATCATTGATTTAACGCTAAAGTCTGGACAATTGCCACAAATCGTATCAATTACTTTGATTTTGGTCATAATTAACCGCATAATCATAACACTAACGCGTATATGTATTTTGCTATTTAAATATCGCTATGAGATCGCCATTTGCTTCAAACGTTTGTCTGGTGTTATGTTGTGTTTTCTGTGCCGCATATTCATTATATCACGCATTAAACTAAAAACATAACTATTTGTGATCAATATATTAATACCTCACGCCAATCACATCTTCCGATTCGAGCGTACAATTGTCGGCCATTATTGTCTTAATAATCGAGTCATCATTGAATAATTGATTTAATAATTTGGTTGTAATAATTATCGGAACGTATAATACATTAAAAATATATAGCTATTGAACGCTCACATCATTTCAAATACATTTTACTTATCCTTTTAAAGCAAACGTATACTGTATGCAGTGTGATGTGATGTGATAGCGCATACTGTGTAACACTGTAGTACTAAATAGTACCGAACAGACAAAGAACGAACATTGTATACGCTGACAGATGGCGCAGCTGTCAGTGCAACGCAACGCAATCATATCGATCGTATGTATTGAATACACTAAACGATTGGTAAACTACAGCACAGCTGCACAACGTATCGATTAGTGTTCACCGAAATTTTTCCATTCAGTTTATGGTAGTGTTTAACAATTAATTGGGAATTTTCGATTCAAACCGTTATAGTATTGGCTGTAATGAAAACACTGTAATGAAAAAGCTTACCATATTCTATATTTAATTACCAATAAATTATTAGCGTATAGTTTTAATTAAACAAACAACTGGGCAAACAGATTATTTTGCAAAAAAATCCAAATTATAATTTAATACAGAGAGAGTGAGAGAGCAAAGTTAGATTATTAATCATTAAATGTTGAGTGAAGTGAGACATCGCTTGTTTCACTTAAAGCTGAGATTTTAAAATATTTTTGCGCTTTTTCTCAATTTGTAGCGTAATAGCATTTTGTACATTAAATTCCGTATAATTATATACGATTTATTCCATCCGAAGGTTTTATGAATCCTAAGCTCCAATTAATCTGTTTTGTTAATAAATATTAGATTTCAAAAAATTGATAATTATATTAAAACACGTGTTCAGTTTTTTATTAATTATTACTGTTTGTTGATTACGCACAGATAATCTGAACAATATCTCGAAAACAAGTTTGTTTAATAAAGAGTTGTTGACCGAAAATGATTCAACCGATAATTCATAATTAACTTATTTTCTCACAAACGAATACGTTTACTACTCTCTGTCGCTTAATTTCCGTGGTTTTACTTTTTAACTGTTAATATGGTATTTTACTTGTAATGATTAATAAAATTATAATTTAAATTAAAACGTTCGCGTTGTAAAAATATATTATGTATTTTTATTTTAAAAAAAAACAAACAAATTATGACGCAATAAATCAGTAGAATTGCTTTTGTAATTTAAGTCTAAAATAGACAATCAGATACGGCTAATGCTAAAAATAGATTTAACGCGTACTATAAGCACATTTAAATGGTCGACAAAGTTCGCAACATTTTCAAAATTAAGGCTAATTATTATAATACATATAATTTATATATATATATGGTGTTAATTCGATATTACAATTCACTTTTCAAAAAATTTACTTTTATTGGATTATCAGAACAAATTATACATAAAGTAACGTATTTTAAATTGTGTGAAATAATAGCTAATTAGGTTATAATTCACATATAGTAGTATTTATATGTATTTAATTTAAAATTTAATTAACATGAATACACATCACGTAATAATAACTTTAAACATTATTTTTTGTTAGTTTACGGTGTTATACATTGAATTTGTTTCGTAAAACGAAATAAAGCAAATAATTAACACTTAAAATGCTAATAATAAGATAACATGAATGTTATACAAAAATTTCTACTGCATGTCATTTACAGTAAATATTATATATATTTATAATTTACGATTGGAATTATTTATAAGACTATTTAATAATTTCATGATATTATGTCTGTAATGTATTAATGCTTTAAACTACGAGATTAAATGATTTGATTCTGTGTCAAAAATCGTCTTAATAATGATGATTAAGAGTCAATAAATACATGTTAATTACAACACGTATTACGTTTAAAGCAAGTTTTAGTTTTTGAGACATACTTGAAAAATGTTTAGCAAAATAGTTAAAAGTTTGAAATATATGCTACACAACACAACAATAATAGCCAACACCTAAATTAATCAATACTAAATAAATGGTAGGATATGAACGAATATACTGTACGTTCAGTTAAGCGTCGAACGTTTCACCGCTCAATCAATAACTAAAATAATTCAATTTATCAATACTTAAAAATAAAACTTAAAGGATAATCGCGGGACAAAACAAATTAAAAATAAAATTCGTATTTAATTATAATATATTAAGAAATAAGAGTATATATACTGTATGTTTAATGTATTGGGCTTGAATCAGCTCAGCTCACAATCGATTAATCCTAACTTAATATAAGATAGAGACTATGGGTGAATAGCACCGCAACAAATGTGAGCAATATTTCTATATGTTTAGATATATAAGATTCTCTCGAAACCGTTATTTAGACAGTATTTCGAGAAACGAACGAAACAAAAAATATAAGTTCAAATCTAATTTGTGTCAATAATCAAGCGGTCACTGTTTCAACGATTGTTTTTTTAATTATTTCACCAAAATTATCACTAACTTCATCGGGTTTTATTGGTTGCTGTAGAGTCAGTCGCTGATCCACATTCTGATCAGTATCTGAACAATCAGATGATATAAATGATGAGTTATCGCCATTTTGGACATTATTCGAGCAATTCCTTAGTGAATCAATAGTAAGCGAAACGGGTGTCACTCTATTGTCTTTAGTGGCACCGCTATTGGCGGCCGACAAAAGCCCATTAAGGCTCTCAACAGCGGATGACGAAGCAATAGATAGACTTAAATCCGTGTATTGCTGCTCATCTTCATTGTTATGATTATTACTACTATTATTACTATTACTATTATTAGTATTAATATTACCGGTGTTATTCACAGTAATAAATCTATTGTGTTGAGAAGTATTACTTATATTCGGGCCATCAGTTTGACAATTTTGTGCATTTGACCCAGAATTTGATATTATATAATGTCTTTGATATAATTCAGAATAATTGTATAATTGTGGATGAATTACGTATTGAGTAGAAAATGGCGCTGGATTTGCTGATATCGACGAATTGAATTGATTGGCGTTCGGTGTAAATGCTATAAAAGTGTTATTATGACTATTCACCACATTTGTAGTGTTAACTCCTGAGTTTGCGCTTATAGTTGGAAATGGAGGCAAAGAAGCGGAGGAAGAAGAGATAGCGCTCGACGACACTGCCAACGGTGTCAGCAATGTGTGGGTGTGTTGTGCATACTTAAAATTAGTTTCTGGATTCAACGAATCCGAGTCGTAATCGTCGCTCGTATAATCAGAATTTTCCGAATACGAACTGTCATCGGGACTGAATGGAGACGATATCGTGTACATATCTAATTGGGTTGAGTTTGAAGGCTCTGAGTTTAAATTAATCGCATTCGAACTCGAATGACCGATCGATGGCAGAAAGTTAGTAGTAGTTTGAGAATTGGCACAACTAATGCTACTCAACATATGATGATTGTTGGCATAACTGGTAGAACTTACAAAATTATCTGATGAATTAATGGAATTAAGAAGAGTTTCTTGTTCTCGAGCCTGTGTTGAGATAATCGTAAACACATTTATAAATACTAAATTCAAATAATGAAATAATAAGGTAATGAATGAACCACTAAATACCTGTTTCTTTTCAAGTTCTATCCGCATTAAAGTATGTATAAAATGAGTTCTAACTCTTAATGGATTAAACTCTATTCTTCCGGACAAATTACTGCAACCGTCACGCGTACATCCGCACGGAAATGAGAGTCTGTCCACTTGACACTTGATTCCCGCGAGACTGCACGCACACGTTTCGGGGTCACAATAGATTCTACACTCACAGCCACAAAACTCGCGCGACGTTCTAATAACACGACAGTCTTCTTTCTCAACGGTTTCGATCTTTCGCACACCCGATGCCCTCAACAATGCTCTTCGCTGTCGTATAGGAACGGGCTGTAAAAAATAGCAACTGTCTCCTTCTAACTCAGAGTCAGATATATCACTCAAATCATCGTAGGATTCGTCTTCAGATTCAGAAGTTGACGCCGGATTAATTAAATGATTTTGATTGATTTTGGCGAAACGTCTCTGTCGTATGAGAATTTCCTTGTGAACGCGTTTCTTCTCTTCTGCGTGTCCTTCGAGCGTAAAATTTTTGATTTGGCAGTGCTGTGTGTCCATACCTAGTGTTGACCCGCCCTGACTCGGAACACACGTAAATCCTTGAGATCGTGGAAAATAATAAACAGTTACGCCATCAAACATAACCGATTTTTTCAGATTTTGTTTTCCAGGTTTTTTCAATAAACCTTGAATTTCTATGTCTGCTTCGGAAGAGTCTGCACTACCATTGCCCATAATAGACGAAGACGTTGTGGGCGCGTCGGCGCTAACATTGCTTGAAATGCTGGCACTAATGCTCGAACTATTACTGGCTTCGTCACCATATTCTATGTTTATATTATTGTCAATATTGGCGTTAATTTCGTTATTATCCAAAACATTAATAGATTCTACGATATCAGCACTATTTTGTATACAATCTACACTTTGTTCATCTGATATCTCATTATTTGCTAATATATTACTACTAAGTATTTGGTCATTATCTGTAGACTCTGTTATACATTGTTCAGTAACACAATTATCTACTAAACCGTTAGATTCGTCCAACTCTTCACTCGAAGGTAACTCGCATTGTGGCACATAATCATTACTGTTACTAATGATAACCTCCTCTTCTTGCGGATATAACTGCGAATTTTCATTATCGTCTTCGAGTAACGACTGTTGAGGTTCGTATTCGCTATCATTGCTAGCAGTGGTTTGAGTGGATGTTTGAGTTTGACAATTGTCACTACAACTCACTTTGTCGTCGTCGTCGGCATCGTTAGCATCGTTGCGATTGTCATGATTGGCGCCATTATCGGCCACACCTTCAATAGCATCACTATCGACATCATTGTCGTCATTGCAATCCGCATCAGGCATACCATCAGCACTGGTAGTGTTGTCCACACCATTGTCCACATCTGCATCGTTGCCCACATCGACATCTACTTCGACGTCACAATAAGAAGTGGCGACAATAACCTCACAACACGTGTCATTAACATCACTGGAAGCAACGATATCTGCGTTACAACTGCTACTTATGCCAGAACTGCTGATTTCGCTATTAATCGAATCACAAACAAATACATTTTCCAATGTATTGCTTTCAATGTGATTATTGTCTTCGCATTGTCCCGATTGGCAAACATCGTTCGAATTGCATGAATCATTGCTCGAATGGTCAGTTCGCGCCAATTTCTCTAATGGTTCTTCGCTTGAATTGATACCACTGTCGTCGAAATTGTCGTCATTGTGTGCGTTGTTATTGTTTATATAATTACTACTATCAGGTCTTAAATGATCTCCAGATTCGTCATACAATTCATCCCATTTTCGTTTATTTGACATCTATTCCAGCGTTTAATGAATGCGATCAAAAAATTATTATTTATAAACAAAAACACTAGAAATACAAATATCAATATAACTAATTATGTAATAATAATAATATTTAATTGAATATTATTTTGATGGTCTCTACTAATCATAATCAAATGAGATTCACTTAACGTAATGTTAACCTATATTTAAATCTATGGTAACGTTATATCATATGTAATGACGATTTTGACGAAGTTTTCCTAACCTTTTATCGTTGAATAATCGAAACAATTGAAATCAAATCTTGAATATAAATAAATAATGAATTCGCACATAAATATAAGTTCACATCGAAAATGATCGCACAATTATTTGTATATAAATATCAATGATATAATCGTTTATAATGAATGTTCACTCGCACTCAACACAACGATTTCCTCCATATTAGTTCATTATATAGAACTGTATAGAGTGTTATATAGTGTTAGAGAGTATTGTATGGTATGTATGCTCTATGGTGTACTCTGTACTCAACGCAGTACAGTATACGGAATACTATTTATAAAAGTATTAGTAATTCGTATGCAGTATTAGACAACACTAACAACACTAACGCCACACAACAGCCAACGTTCACGTTCACTACGTTTGTTTGCGCACTCAAACTCTAACGCAACCCTAAAACATTAAACATTGAATTACGTATACGTTTACCGTTTATTTATTATTAAACTTATTTAACTACGATTAATAATTGTCATATTTAATCAAAATATTATTAACTATTAAATAAATAAATTATAATTTTTCTATTATGTCTCATATTGATATCTAAACAAAAGTACTGAATAACATTGAAAATTAATAATAATGTATACATTAAATAGTAATGATTATTATAACTGTCTTACAAACACTTATGTTTGATACGTCTATATATAATATAAGCATACAATAAATTAAGATTTGATTATATATGCTTCGAATGTTACGGATTAAATGATCAACTGATCCAATCCATTATCAAATTTTGGGACATTATAAATCTATTCCATAATTGCTAAAAGTATTGATTTTGATATGATTATGTTATGTCTGGAAAATTTCCGTTTTATTCTTTGATCTCCAGTTTGAATACCGATCGTAAATTAAACATTAGTTCGCAAGTTTTGTGTAATTTATTACTGCTTACGTTGTAATTTTATTAGTAATCGCAAAATTACACTGTATATAAAGTTTCCTTTTTCGCTATAAAATATTTCTAATTAACTGTACTTTTTATTCCCAAATATTAAATATATTTACCGTAAATGAATAATAATTTTTAAAATGATGTTTATATACCGTACTTTTAATCGATTAGTCTTATTCTCGATTTCTTACATTATCCTTTACAATATCGGATTTACATTTCCTATTCCTATTTTTCGTTTCGTGAGAAAATTTTGAGTTTATACAGTATTTAAATAATGATCATAATTTATGAGTTTGAAATTTTCAATTTTAGTTATATTTGATCTGTTGCTCCCTTTCTTTAATATTATTTTATGAAAATAAAATGTGCTGATATGACTTACAGTAAAAGTTAGAAATTTATCAAATGTTCAATAAAACGGAATATTCCACTATACTTTTGTAAGACAAGTGATGGCATTGCAAATTGCAATGTTTTATATTTGAGGACAGAGTTTAACGAAAATTTGAAACTGCCCCGTGCTATACCCGCATCACCGGCTGAGAAAAGCGTAACGTTTACTTCTGCTACATATTTTGCAAGCTTTAAGCAAACGGAACGCACCATATTTAGCAAAATTTGGCAATAAAATAAAGGGGAGAACTTTTAGCATTGTGTATTTGTTTTATGAAATGTACAGTACATTATAAAAGGCTGACTGCTTATATGTGAATATGTACAATATACATATATGCCCTGAGGGGTGTACACATGACGTAGGGCTTCAAGAGTGTAATATATATATAGATTAATTGTTATCAGAGTTATTTATAAACTGTATATGAGAATGAAAAGAATATTTCGATTTAAAAGCTGTTTAATTTGATTGATATTTTTTAAAAAACCCTGCTATCTGGCTAATTATCCGGATTATTTTTTAAAAGCCCCCTATCGTGAAAAATCCCTTAATATAATATATCCTGAATTACCTTTATTATATCGAATTCGTTGTAAATTCGTTTATTAATGTAACACCAAAAATCATTTAATTAGTATAAAACATGAAGACGGACAGAAATCTCAAATCTATAAATAATTGCAAAGTCAGATAAATAATTATAGAATGATAGATTTAAATTTAAATTTTTTGTCAAAATCAGAAATTAACAAAAGTATTGTAAAAAATAAATTTGTCAAAGATAGTAGTGATTAGGCATTGGATAAAACATTTATACCTTATCTAGGAAAAGTACCAATCTAGGAAAAATGGCTTATGCTTTGACTAGAGTGCGAAATCATGAACATTTTAAGGCCCTAGCCCGATGTAGGTCCGACAGGCATAAGCCCGAACCCGAAATAAGCCCGAAAAATTTAAATTTGAAAATCCAGACAGAGGACCGATCTCATATCAGAAAACTAAACTTAAAATAACAATAATAAATAATATCTAAAATCCTAAAAAAATGAATGCATAAATAATGATCGTTTTTAGCATTAAATATAATTAATGATGTGAAATAAATATATTTTTTAATAAAAATTTATTTGTTTTGTAAATATTTTTCAAAAAATTTAAAATTTAAAACGTTTTCGGGCTTTAATAATTTTAAACAAAGGCCCGACCCGAAACGAATTTTACAACTAAAGGCCAGATTCCCGACAAGTCCGACAATTTTTGTTGGGGGCCCGAAAAATCAGGTGTCCGTTTCGCACTCTACTTTTGACGATCTCAGTGCAGTTTGTTATCTAATAGTGTACAATGTCATACCAATAGTATACAAATACTTTAACCTAAGAAAGAGTGATTCTCTATTAACTTCATTCATGGTATTTTTAATTTAAATCATCAAATATCTAAACCAAAAAATATAATAATCTTTTGTTAATTAAATTAGTTTAGTTTAAAAGTTTAATCTCGTACCGGTATATTAATTTATAGAAGTAACGATCAAACGTGTACAGTATAATGTAATGTTTATTTAAGTTGAGTAGACTTATCTAAAAAATAAAATAGACTTTCCTGAATTTCGCTATCTATAGTAATAATAATACATCGCATTACTTGCTCTAAATTAAAAGTAAAATAGTTTTTTAATGATGACTCAATTGACGTCATCGCTAACATATCGACCGATCCATTACTTCAATAATCATATACCATAGAATGCATTCAATAGAATCACTATATACATTATTTTGGCGCAAATCTAATAAATCATTATATTAAAGTGCGTTCATCTTTTAAATTATCGCGTGTTTTTCAATTTTTTTACAGATTATCTATGAATTTTTCGGGACAGAACTGATTATTTAATTTAGCATATGATAGTATTTAATATCTAAATGTATATTCGATAATTCACATTCGAAGTACAGTATAACATCAATTTACCTTATTTTAGTATCGATTATTTTCTAGAATATTAATAATTGTTTCAATCAGAGCGCTTAAAACACATTTTTAAATCAATTTATTTTTGAAATATCCACAAATATTAAAATAGAATTTTTTACAATAATTCTTTTGAATTCAAGAAAATAATTATCGATAAAATTTAAGAAAATTTTTCATTGTTTATTGTCATTACTTATAAGCAAATCGATAAATAATTAAATCAGCACTTTTGTCATTATTTTTGTTCAAAATATATAAAAGAATTAAAATAATTTACCCTCAAATTGGGCTAATTTTATTTGATTTTAAAAATGCATTTTTAATTTATTTGCCATAGAAAATAATTACATTAATTAGTTGTTTTAAAAACCCACACATATCTACAGTACGTTGTCTGGTATTTTAATAACACGATTATTGGTTCAAATAATATACAGTTAACGTTTAATGGTATATGCGTTCAAAAGGTAAAGATTTGTTTAAAAAAATAATTTCAATCAGAATCGTTCCCTAATATTCTAATGTTAATTACAAAATACAAGAAACCAATAGTTTCTGTTAAAATAGAATACACTTAAACTCAAATTGTATTTATTAAACACAAATCAATTAATTTATGGTAAAACATAAGTCATTTAACCGGTAAACAAATACAAACTCATATAACGCTATTATTGACTTTCCAACTCAATAACTGATAAAAAATAAATAAATATTTGTAAAATTTCTATTAAAAATTACTCGATTTACTCGATTCCGTGAGCGAATATCATGACCAAACCAGGATCGAGAAGCATGTCTTCGTTCATATGAGTGTTATCGCAGGCCATAACCACAACCGCTTGTCTGATTGGAATCCTGCGACACACGTAACTGTCATATAATCTTCGATTCATTTGCCTTATTTCGAGTGTACTCAAACCCGGAGGCCAACGACGTTCATGAGAATTTTCCATCAATTCGTTAATAATATGTACGGGACATCCAGAGTCGGTGAGAGCTTTTCTAACCGATTCTTGAAGCGATGCGTCGGGTGTGCTAATCATTCCTCCCCATCGCGTAACTCTTGCGCGCACTAACGATGACGACCATCGTTCCAACTCGTCGTGTTCGAAGCTTTCGACTATTGCCGGAATTCCGTTAGGATTAGCGGCACGAATCGCTCGAACGCAGTCTTTCAACATATTTACTTCGCGCTTAATATCGGTATATTGTTGTTGTAATTTAGTCATTTGTTCCGATTGTTTTTGAACAAATATGCGCAGATCTCGAACGCAATTGTGATCCTTTAACAAACAAAACGAGATTCGTTTATGCTTACTATTGTTAAATAAGAGGAAGAAACTAAAAGTTATAACAGTTCACGAGTCACAGTCTAGAAATTTTTTAGCTCAGTTTGATTTAAATCTTTTTGATGAAAGAGATGTAATAATTGGAATGTGTCTCTTTCTGTCCGTTCGCGCGTAACATTTTATCATAATAAAGAAAGTTTTTATATAGAAAACCTGGTTTTTCACAAAAATTTCGTGCTAATATTTTTGGCTTTGCATGTATACAAATGAA
Organism: Phthiracarus crinitus; assembly: GCA_034698025.1. Classification (NCBI taxonomy): domain Eukaryota; kingdom Metazoa; phylum Arthropoda; class Arachnida; order Sarcoptiformes; family Phthiracaridae; genus Phthiracarus; species Phthiracarus crinitus. Next base: position 20,562 of record JAQGAW010000758.1, read on the forward strand.
CGGTATTATCAGAGTGAATGCATTAAGTATACCGTATATACTGTTCATATTTAATTTAATTTCTGATGAAAAATTTTTAAAAAAATAAATATGAATCACAAAACAAAATGAAAATTTTCAAATGTATAACTAATCTTAAAATAACATTATCATAAAAATATGTCACATTTTATTCCAATTTTACACAAACTATTCTGGTATTGGAAATAAATATTGAAATACGATTCGATACCTTGAGTTCATCTTTTGGCACAATAAGACCACATCCAGAATCACAAGAAACAGGTTTTTTAGGATTATAATCGCATTCATTGCAATGACTGTGCAGTAAATCCAATTTAACAATAATAGTGCATCCAAACGATGCGTTATCGCACTCGATGTTCAGTCGCGCCAATAAATTCCGCAATATTCGTGGCGCAGGTTTTAATTGCGACGGACTCACCGGTTGTCTGTCTACTGGACATGTCATTTGTCGAGATAACCATTCCTTATTCACAAATAGTGATTTATGATAATTGTATCGATTATGTCAAAATTAAATATTGATACGAAAAATAATTTGATCAGTGAACAGATTTTTTAAGGGATTATCAGTCAAAATCAGTTTTTAAGATTTAAACACATAATTAATTGCATCGAATGTTAAAAACAGTTTAATCAAATTTTAATTTAAAACTAACAAATTAACGATTTAACGTTAAACAAATTAAGGATTAAAATTAACATTTAAACGCTACAAAATATGCGATTTTAACAGCCGTTAAGCTCATTGATTAAATTAATATCTCTAGATTTAATTATTAATTGATCACACGTTATAACAAATAACAAAATAAATAGTTTACGGTTAATCTATAAATACGATTTGAATCAATGGATACATACTTTGATGCAAGCATTGCAAAACGCGTGTTCACATATCGGTGCCTATAATATAATAGCTATTTATTATATGGTGATTACCAATCAATCATTACAGACCTGTAACGGGTCTTCAAGAACTCCAGAACATATGGCACATATGAGTTCTTCGTCGACTTCACCCTCGAATCGCGACAAATCATAACCCATTGTTCGATATGTTTAACTACCAGTATATCAAGTAATTTTCAGTAAAAACCCTTACTATTAATACATTTAATTTTATTTAATAATTTAGTGCTTAATTAAATGTTAAAAAATAACTAAAGTTAATCACTAAAAAACTGTTTACAATATAACTAAGTATTGTAAGCGTAGAGTTATGTACTGATGAGTGAGTGTTAGTGTTTAGTGTGAGTGCGTTCGCAGTCAACAATCAGCTGCAATGACGTCATCATTTAAATGGTTGTAAATATGAAACAAACCGATAATCTGATGCAACTCACGCTTTCATTCGCACGTGTTTGTGTCGATTGTAAGTAATGATCGAAATTATGTCCAAATTGATTAGTTTATACCAGAAAAATGGTTCTATCAATAGTTTATTAATAGAAAGAGCGCGTAAAGCGTTATTATTGGATGGAAATGTGATCGCATTGCCGACAGACACGATATATGGTTTGGCGTGCAGTGCACTCAACACCGATGCCATACACCGTTTGTATCGCATTAAGTCAAGAAACTTTCAAAAGCCATTCGCGATATGTGTGGCAGATATCGAGGATATAAGCAATTGGTGTGATATCACAGTGGAAACCGATTTGCTTCGGGATTTACTTCCAGGCGCTGTCACTCTAGTGTTTGAACGAAAACCGCAATTAAATCCAGAGTTAAACCCAAACACAAACTTAGTTGGAGTTCGAATACCGAATTACGATTTAATACGCTGTTTGTCACGCGTTTGCGGTCCGTTAGCGCTCACCAGCGCTAATATTAGTTCTCATTCCAGTTCACTGAATGTGGAAGAGTTTAAAGAGTTATGGCCACAGTTGTCGCTCGTTATCGATGGCGGATCACTCGCTCACTGCGATCCTCAAAGAGTTGGTTCGACTGTTGTGGATCTTTCGGTAAAAGGATTTTTTAAAATAATTCGTGACGGATGTTCGCTTAAGCACACAGTTTTAATACTAGAAGACAAATATGGACTAAAACGGTCTTTACTGTAATTTCTGTTAAACTCATTTTTAATTTATTTTTTTAATTACAAAACCTGAAAGATGTGCTATAATTCATTTAATTAATTAAGAAATTTAACCAATTGTCTATTATTTTTTACATTAAAATATATAGTTTTAATTTATATTAAGTTAAATTCGTTTATTTATATTCTAATGTCGATCAACTATTTGCGTAATGAATAATAAAATAATAGCCAATAATAAAATAACGATACATATGCTAATAGTAGGCAATGACACGAATTGAATAAACAATTTCAGATAAAATGAATAATTATTGATATTTTCATTTGTAAAAGCGTTCGGTTTTGTCTTAACCATAAAAACTCTAATTATTACCACCGAAAATATCGTAATAATTAATTTGAAAATCAGATGAATGTTTGATTGACGAGTTATATATCGAAATGAAAAGCGTCTAGAAGTTTGCATTTTTCGCAGTAAATAAAAAGATATTCCAATGCCAACAATAGTCCCAGAACTTCTCCAAACAGCACTTAATGGTGTAGTGTCTGCCTTCACATGTTTAATATCGTAACACCATTTTTTAGCTAATATTAGAGACCAATTAGCGTCACTGCCCAATGAATTGATTAACCATTTAAGCGAATACGATACCGATATCATAATAATTGCAGTAACAAAATGTAGTTTATGAGTTATTCGATCGATATAAACATATCTATCTATAATCGCTGCCAAAATAGCCGCAAATAATAAAGCGATAACGCATTGATCGGGAAAGTGTGCGCTGATATATATGCGACCGAAACCAATGAAAATTAACAGCGATATGCATATTGAATACGCGACCAATTTTTGAATTTTGTTTCGAATTATTTTTGCTTTAATTAATTGATTTATAATGACGAACCAAACAGTAGCGGTGCCCATAATATGTCCCGATGGAAATCCGGGTCCGGTTTCGCATGTGCTCGGGAACTGCTTTAACTTAAAGCGATTGGGGTTTGAAGTGATATGTATCCACCAGTAAGGCCTGTGATCGTTAAACACCCATTTAAATGCTGTGTTTAGCCATTCAGCTATGGCTGCTGTCCATAAGATCTTGAATGCCGCAGCGTTTGATAGGAATACGAATGCGGGAATAAAGTAATAGACATAACCATTGATTGCGTCGCCCAAAAAACAACCAAACAGAAATAATTTTTCGATTAATACGAGTTTCGATTGAATAATATTCATTAAATGTATTTGTTGGTAACGAATATTCCATAAGATACTCATTGTTAATTGATATTAAATACTAGTATAAGGAAACCCGTTTTATGAAAATAAGCACTGTTTTTATTTATCGATCTTAAATATTTATTATCTACGTTATGAAAAATCAGAAATATGATTATATATTAAACACTAACGATCAAACTAAATTTTTTAAATATTACCGTATGTTTCATAATAAGGAATTACACGAGCACTTCATAATTGTTAACATTATTAAACAAACTACAGTATAAACATATGTACACATAATAATAATAGATAAGTATTCGAACTAAAGTTAGTTGTAATTTTGATTCCTTATTGTGAAACTGCTTATAAAAATTTAATTAAAGATTAATTTGATGTTAATATTTAAAAACTCTATATATTAAACAAATTGTGTACAATTACTGTTAAAGTTTGCGCATGAAAGTGAATGAACATGAAATTGAATTCATTGAAAACGCTTTATTTTAATTATAAAGTTGTAATTTCTATTTAATTAAAAACTTTTCCTAAAGATTGATACTTTATTCTAATATTCATCAAATAAATTACATAATGAATAGTAATAATACAATACATAGTAAGCTAATAATAGGCAGAAATAAGAACTGAATAAAAGTTTTCGCATAAAATGAATAAATATTAATCTTTTCAATATTAACGGCTTTTGATTTTAGTTTTTCCATGCAATTCATATAAATACCAATTATTATTATCGAAAAGATGGTAATAATAAGTT
>JAQGAW010000759.1:0-24617 GCA_034698025.1 Phthiracarus crinitus
ATGACTGCCGATGAAATGCAAAAACTGTCCTATTATTTGTGTTTCACATATGCACGCTGTAATAAATCGATCTCAATTCCAACGCCAGTCATGTACGCTCATTTGGCCGCTTATCGCTCAAAACTACATATTGTGGCGCAGAATATCGAAACAGAAGAAGGCGAACGCGGAGAAACTCAAGAGATCAGAAGAGAGCGCGAAGTGAGAAATGCAGCCGTTCTTAACGCAAATGTTAATGTCAATGAACAGCTCAAAGCGCGTCTATATTATTGCTAAAGTTTTTTTTTGTATTTCTACTACTAATGCTTTCTAACTAACAAAAAAAATTTAGTTTAGAATTATTTGTCTGTTTCCGTCCGGGTTGTCACGTACTATAGGAAAGATTGTCGCATAAGATTTTAGGTGTACTTGTTTTTATAGCGAGATTATTTTTTGAGCTCAATCCTCGAGTTATGAGTGAGTGAAAAAATCTTATGCTCGTCTTTCTAAGTAATGATATCTGGGTCTACTTACTATAAATTTAATACTACCGTAATTATTAATTGTTTTTTTAATCTCTAATTAAATTTAATTATGTTCATTTAGCTTTGTTATTATAAGTTTATGAGTTTATTTTGTGTTTTGAATGATTAAATGGTTTGGTTAATATGTTATCTTATATACTCGTATGAGTGATGCGCTGCAAAAACCTGAGTTTTGAATATTAATTATTGAGAAACGGTTTATATTTTTCTAAACTTTCTTAAACAATGTTTACTTTAGTTAGCACTTCTAACTGTAAATATTGATTAAATTTCCATTTTGATATAACTAATTATTAATATTACAATTAACGTTATATAAAATAAATCGAATAAGTTTCTCAATATCTATGCAAAAGTTTTGATTTTTACAGCGCATCAATCGATTATTCTATGATATTTTTGAGCTTTTGTATTGCCAACAAGTTGTGATATATTTTAGACTGAATGTTTAGGCATATTTATTAATAATATGCTGGTTTTTTTATTTTTCAATATCAACTTATTAATTGCGTTAAATTAAACGTTTTTTTTCTTAGTTTAATTTTTGAACGCAATAATTCCTGGTTTAGCACCGGATTATTATTAAGTGAAATAAAACTAATATTAAATTTAATCTCAACTTAGTGCCATATTTTTACTAATTTTTCTACTTTTTAATAATGAATTCTGTTAATCAATTTTTTTGGGTTATTTCTTTGACATTAAATCTATTTATGTATCGCTATATAAATTAAGATTTATGTATGAATTTATCTTACATTATTAATAACTTCTATGAATTATTTGAAATAAAATTTTTAAGCCATATTTGCGTTATTTTTTGATTTAATTGTTTATTTTAATTGTTTAATTTAATACACAATTCGATTGGTTTACATTGAATTATTGATTTTATCGTTCATCGAAGCCCAACAATATTATTATTTTGTTTCAACGCAGCAAATCATAAACAATATCGAAATTTTTAAAAATTTATTTTATTTTCCATTACGAATTGATTCGCGCAACAAATCGCGATTAAATAAGCGACAACACAATGACCAACGATTACCAGAATGTAAATATCAGCGGCACTAACGGCGAGTTTCGGTTATCATTAGAGGATCAACACGAATATAATTGGTATAAATTGAAGGAACAGATCGAACGTGATTATCCGCCAGACTTTAGTGAAATGTCGAAACAGCATAACAACGCTCGACGGTGTGGATCATCGCGTAATGGCAATCACTCGAAAATGGGCGGCGAATCGCAGAAACTTAGAGTTAAGAATTGGTATTGGAATCGCAAGAAGAGAAATCATTTGTATTATAAGAGCCATTATAACACTTGCGTGGATCGATATGGTGTGCCGCCAGTCAATCCAAGTTTGTACCATCAATGGGGTGTTCATAAAGAACGAAGTGATCAGTCAAAGAGAGTGTCTGATAATGATATTGGCAGTCAATATCATAGGTATCTAAAAGCTGTCGAACAGCAGAAGAGGAGAGCAGATATCAAGAGAAGAAGAAAAGGCGTACCAAAGAGGAAACGCATTAAAAGACCGAAACGAATGCTCAAAAAAGAAGGCATTAGAAGATGGTATTGGAATCGAAGGTTGAATTGTTATGGCAATAATGTGTTGTATTATTAATTGATTGTAATCGTGAAAGTTCTTCAAAAAATAAATAAAAACAAATTCATTTATTATTTCTTTGTTAGTTTTTTTAGTAAAAATCTGGTTATAGCGTATGATAATAGCATACAAACTTTCGATGGCTTTTGTTAAACTGATTAATCCAACGTTGACTTGTATTGAATCTTATCTTTACGTATAAAGCAATTCAAGATAACATAACTTAGGAGTTTAAAGAAAATAGCTAACATTTTTTTCTATAAATACTAAATACGGTAAACGACTAATTATTTTAACAAAACAGAATAACACTTTGTTCTCAACACTTGTCATTATTCTAAAAATTTAGTGAAACAAAAAAGCTATTTCCTGCAAAAAAATGTCATACTCATTATACTTTGCTGAATATGTTACTGAGTGTGAGTAATACTAAAACAAAATTTGAGTATTTTTGTTATAATTATATTCTAATCACAACATGTGACAACAATTGATGTTCTATTTTCTTAATGTTCAGTCGGTCTCTCAGAGTTTTTTAAAGTGCTAACGATGTAAACAGCAGATGCTTTTTGGTGCGATACAGTTGGACCCAATCCAGAAAATGCATTCACATCAGATATCTGATGCTTTATAGCGGAATTTATGTATCCTTTCTTCGCAAAAAAACTTTTGATCTCTCTCTCTCTCTCTCTCTCTCTCTCTCTCTCTCCTCTCGAAAAAAGTGCATTTACTTCTTTGCGCGTCTTTAAAATAGTTTCTAAACTTTGCCATTACTACACTTCCTGTTAATGGAGGTTTATTATGCGTCTCTTGAACTCTAACGACAAATTCGAACCAATCTGTACATTTGCTTCTTTGTGTACATTTAAATTTTTTATTGAAGAACATTAGCGAGAAAAAAGCTGAAGTGGTGTTTGAGAGTATTTATCCCATTAATTATGGAATCATAATTAAACGCTTTTCAGCGTACAGTATTAGTACCAAAAAGCACTACCAATAAACATTTTACATGATTTTGAGAGCTTATTGAGGCCTAATTTATTGGTGTCAAAAATTTTTCGGTCGCTAATTAGAAAGAAGAACACGAAAATTTATGCGACGACGAAAATGTAACGAACGCTGCGTTGAATTTATTAACGATTGCGGCTATTATTGTAAATTAAAAACTGTTCTCTCATTTAGTCAGTTATTTATGTCTAGAGCGTATAATTTAATGTTTAGTACCGTTTTTTTCGTTACTAACTTCCTATATACTGTATATTTCCAACTCTTCCTTAATATTTTTGTTTTCATTTTTCCACGTAAATTTTACTCAAAATAATAACCGTATAACTATCGAGGCGTATTGAGAATTATATGGTAGATTGTGATAAAGTTATTTGTTATGAACCTTTCTTTTATTTTTTTAGATCATAATGACATTATTAATATTTTCTAATAAATAAATACATATCTTTTAAACAATTAATGACCCATTTTTAAAGGGAAAATACAGGGTTTAAAGTAGAAGAGTGATCCATACTTTGTTTGTTTTATTCTTGAAAGTTATGACAAAAACATAAAAAATGATTTACGCGTATCATAATTAAAATAATTTAATACACACTCAAAAAATATTGTATTGTTAAATGTGGTCCACAAGAGATTTGTAATAAAATAATATCCAATAAATAATTAATCATTTCGTAGTCAAAAAATAAATAGATTACAATTTTTGATTTAAGTATTTTAATAAAAATAAAAATACAATTAAATAATTTGCAGAAAGAGAACAAAAAAGTGAGAGAAAAAAGTTACACGAAGTTTATTAACAGATATTATTTTGTCATTGATAACTGGCTAATCATGTTTTTAAACTAAACTTGAGAAAAAAACCGAAAGTACTTTTTTTGTGAACATATCAGGAATGTTTAAGTTGGGTTGGCTTTTATAATAAAGGACGCATTGAGTTACAGTAATAAAGTTATGGTTTCTTCTCTTAGTTTTTCTCACATAACGATTTCAAGGAGATTTATCTTTAAACATGATTTATATGGAATATTAACTTTTTTTGCTCTTACTTTTAGATTAAGCTAGTGTTGCGTATTAAACAAAGAGTGGTATGCATGTGTGACTTCAATGCTGATGAACAGATTAAATCTCTGTGTAAATTCGTTGACCGACAAACTTTGAATTTTTAAAATGGAAACAATTTCAAGAAATTTTAAGAAAAATAATAAAAAGTGCAGTTAATAGTGCTATCAGTAATTTTGTTTAATAAAATAAATTATGTGAGAGAAAAAACCGATTAAAAAAATTCAACGAAATTCGTTTAATGAATGCGGTTTTTTATATGCATGTTTAATACGAGTTTTTGTTTACAATCGCATACCCAGATAGTAGTGGTGATAGTAATGAGTACGTATATGTATATATGTGTGTACAGTAATATTATATTAGTAAGTTAGTATGTGTGTTGATAATGTGGATGTGGTTATGCACCGATCATGTGACCTCAATATACATATCCATTAGAAGAGTATGCTATCGACATGACAACCGACCAAAAATAGTATTTAAGTGACGCCAACTTCTCTGTGCAGTACTTTTCTTCTCTATCTCTTCTTCAGCTCTCTTTTTTGTTATAAAACTTAGCGGTGTGTTGTTGTGTGCGTAGACTTCAACTGACAAGAAACGAAGTGATGCTTTTGGAGTGAGAGAAACAAAGTGCGTGTAAGCCTGTGTCGGAGGATAACTAATGTGTAGTGAAGTGGTGGCGATAAAGAAGCTGTAGTTTGATTGAGAGGAAACGCAGCAAAGAGAGAGAAAGAGAGGAAAAGCGAACGAAAGTTAAGAAGTTATAGAAAGAGAGAGAAAAAAAATAGTTTAATAGATTATTAGGTTTATCGTCATCATTATGTCAAGAATTTAGGTTAAAGTGAACGAAATATTTTTTTGGATGACAACAAAAAAGTTTATGTGCTAACTATGGATTAGATCGTCAACACTGTGACTGAGAGAGAAAAACTGAAATGAAAAGTTTACTTTTGTTTTTGCCGTCTGTGTCTGTGCATTGCGTCAAGTTTTTCCAATCATATTTATGTTAAAGAAAAAGAGTAAATGAAAACACACGCAAAAATTATGTCACGTTTTATTGTTTACTATCGTAAATAAAAAACTATTTCGGTTTTGTTTTTCAAAAAAATGTTAATACTAATAATTTTATCGATAACTGTTTACGAGATTAACGGCATTACAGTGCGATTGAGTGATCCATCGCTAAGAGTGTTCGACAACGGAAACATATCGCTGACCTGTTACGCCGAACAGTCAGATCACGTGCCATTCAACGTATCGCTAAGTGTTCGCGCAAGAATGGCATTATCACTATTACCGATACCGCGCGGCGCACCGCTGCACCAAATGAGTGGTGCGCTTCATTGTGACCCGAATAGGACTAACTGTAATTCGGAGTTTAACTTTGAGGTGTCGTGCGTCACATCGCGCTTCAATCTGTCGCAACCGTTGGACACGATTACGCTGGAAACCGCGTGTCAGATCGTCGACGATATTGTATGCTCACACGATTGGATGCTGAAATACAAAAACGACTGTTACGCGCTTGGAATTGTAGCCATCAATAAAGGTGTGTGTGTGCTGTTTAAACGCGCATTTTATTATATTATTGGTGCAAAAAAATAATTTTATTACAAATTGATTGCTCTAATTTTGGCTATGCTTTTGTTATGTTGCAAAACATAAACCACTCAAAACACTTCGTAAAAAATTATTTATTATGATTATTATTGACAGTTATACGAGTCATTTAACTACAAATTGATGTCTCGTACATTTAATATGCGCATAATTAAGTTTCCCCGATATTTGTTTTATAAAATTTTTATCAGCTTTACAGTAATTTAATTTATTTGCTCGAGAGAAAAACAAATACTTATCAATTTATAATTACATAAAGTTTCGGAGACGTTTTTCCTCCTCATATCTGTGGATGCATTAATTACGCAAAAGGCGAGAGACCTATCATTTGTTTAATTCAATTGTTTAATGGATGAGGTGTCTACACATTTATTTGCCGTGTCATTTGAATACTGTAATGGGGTCTTAATTATAATGAGTAAATTGTTATTTATTTTCTATTGTTTCTGACTGGTGATAGATTATGTATGATCGTATTTTGCATTTGAATTTTAAATTTTATTTTTCAATTAAAAAACTTGGAAATTGTATTATAAATACTATATTAAGTAATGAAAAGCAAGAGAATTGTTTTAAAAAAGTTTAACCTTTTATTCAATTTGTATTACTGTATTATTATTATTTAACCCAACCTAGATTTATGTGAATGCTGTTTTGACGCCAACCCATTCCCATATTTGGAAATATTTTGAGGCTTTGATGTTTGACATTAAAAAATATGAATAATTATTTTAATAATTGAATTTTTAAAGTTTGCTAAATTTCAACCAAAATTATACATTAATTTTAGAGAGTTTTCCATAAAAATATATTAAATAAGTATATGAACGGAAAACTTGTCATAAGTTTAACGCATAACTATATGATATTAAATAATGACCACAAGAATTAGATGAAATGGAATATCTATTAAATAACCTTAAAAATATTTTTGCTCTTTAATTATTGAATAACTAAATAGCCTCAAACAAAATAGAATATTATTCAAGTTTTTTACGGTAATTGTCTGCAAATCTGTTTTAAATATATTTAAGTTATGCTAATTAATAACATTTCGATACAATGTTTGCGTGCATTTGGTCACTAATAGTATATTTATAGTATATTAGATTATAATTATCATTAATAGTATTTAGGATTTTCTTGGTATTTGTATTTATTTTTATTCATGTGTTTACAGTAATTACTATGAATATCAACATTTAAGTAAATGTTATGCTTGCTTAGCAATTTTTACGGAACACAAAATCGCGATTAGATCTCGAAAAATCGTAATGATGTGCACTCGTGATTGATTCAAAAGCCAAAACTAGAATGACATTTATTGATGATTTTGCTAGTTTTTAGAGGCTTTATAACTCCCCAGTAAAACCTTCATCATATTCTAGTTTTAAATTCGGCAATTCTTTCACAGCAGCGTATAAATTACAGCTTACGTTATAATAGGAAAATATCTCATAAAAGGATTTCCGCTGATTATATTTTTACGATTATAACCACATTAATATAAATTTTAATATTTAATTAAAAGTAATCGCTCCATAATATTATAGATACAGTACTGCACGATACAAATATTGGTTTAAATCGCGATATATATCTATACAAACCATCCAACATATTCCCAGAAATCAGAAAATCATTTTTAAATTAAATTTACATTTACACTGACATTATCTGTTAACAGACAAGTATTGAATTTTTATTGGCGACCTTTGTAATCGCGTGAAGCCTTACATGACTTATAATTACAACGTTTACATTGAATCACAAACTTATATTTCAGCACTCAGTATGCGATTACGAGTAATTTGTCTCTCAACAAACATTGCCATGTTTTCAATTCCGACAACTCCTTTGCGTTGATAAAAAGAAATTTATTTCACATCAAACACTGTAAACATAGTGACACATTTAAATCCATTTGAATTAATAAACCAAAATATTTTATGTTAAGTTATAACTTATAAGTGAGACAAAATTTATTCTTAAAATTTTTCTTTCTTGAAAAAATTAGTAAAATAAACAATGTTTTATCGGTTAATAAATCTTTTCTAATAGATAGACAAATAGAAAAATAATTTAATTGCATAAATTGTTTTTATAACGCTTGTATTCTCAATTTTGATATCTAATAAAATAATTTCTAGGCAATAATAAATATTAATTTTTGCACCAAAATTTTTGTCAATTTAAAAATTTAGTAAACACTTAAGCAATATTCTTAGATTTAATTCTGCTTATAATAAGATTTGTTTGACTCACTCAAAAAATTGATCACTTAAATATCAAATCGCTTGCTTATATTTTACGTTATTCTTTATTAAATAAAAATGTTTCGTTTTATCAATATTGACACGCAATTTGTTAGAAAATTTTTAAAAATATTTGTTTTATCATTTATTTATATTTTCCTAGTCATATATCAAAGTTGCATTTCTTTGAATTTTATTAAAGATAACAAAAATTGTATAGTTTTATTTTTGTAAATATAACCACCCATATCGGACAATTTTCTCGAGTAATTTTTTGACTGATGCATTCAATTTACTATATTAACTGTAAAATTGTGTATTAATAAAATATTTTAAACCGACTTAGTTATAACTAAAATTAAATGTATCATTAAATTACAATTAAATTAGTAACATTAATACTGTAGTATTCATTTTATTTCAATATTTGTATAATTATTGAAAATTCATTTATATTTAATCTGCTTTTCAATGTATTTATTTGTTTTGAAATTATTAAAGTTTGTTAGATATTTTCTTATACATATTTACAATAATCTCACTTCGAAGTTATAGCTAAGGACTCTACTTTTAAGCGATTAAAATACTATTTTATGCAACTTAAAAACGCTATTAAATTATACAAAATAAGCGCTTAAACAAGCATAAATTATTCAAGAAATTTTTGAAGTCTGAAATAACAAGAAAAACTCGTATTATTTGATAAACAAATTTTTGGCTTTTGACACAAAATACTAATCACAAATAAGCCAAATGTCAAGTCCATGTCAAAAAACATCGAATTAAAGTTACACATTTTTTGAAATTTTGACAATAAATTCAGGAGTACAGTTAAAATCTTATCAGTTTTGGTGATAAATTTTCGGAATTTAGTTCTTAAACATTGTAAATATTTATTTTGTAAGACGATTTTTTGCAATAACTTAAATATGCAGAATCATATAAAAATATGCATACTAGTCGCTATTAAATATGTCTTAAACAATTATTTTTAAAAAGAACTATATTCAATTAAAGCTATAAAATACGACTCATTTACGATATGCAAATTCATAAAATTAGATTCCCTACTTATAACTTATTATTGTCAGCTTATACTCATTTTTGCAAATAAAAAGTCTAAATCTAAATACTTATAGCATCATTTTAAATGAAGAGTTCTCCAAAAAGCGAATACTTATTTAATTAAATAGATTAATCATGTGAATTGAAAATTAACAAAAAATACTAATACTTATCACATTAAACGAAGACATAAAAGATAAAACATTTATACAATGCAAATATTCATCAAGAACTTGAATCAACAAAATAGTTATATGGGTTAACAGCTATTGCTCAAACAAACTCTTAACGAATAGAGCAAATAAATTATAAACACGTCGTTTGCTTAATACCCAGAAAATGCTTTAATTATCGAATAATATATCCCGAGCTCATAATAAGGATATAAAACTTTTATTATACGCGCGAATAAAGTTGATTTTTTATAGCCGTTTACTTAAGAAAAAAACCATTTTTAATCAAAATCAATTAATTCCTGCATTCTCTCACTCACTCATTCTTTCCGTCAATTTTTGTTCGCTAACATTGTTTAATTTTTATTTTTCAACCCATTATTTTAGGCCCAAAACTGGGCGAGCGATGCCTTGTACTGATCAACAATTTGGAGCAATTTCTTCCATGCGGAGCATATCAGTATTGTAACGGGAATGGCATCTGCCAGTGCGCCGAAAACGCTAAACTAGTTAGCGGTGACAAGTGTGCCGCCAATCACGATCACCTGTCGGATTCGCTGAATTTATTATCGTCGACCACATTATCGCCAGAACTGCCAACACAAGTGACGGAAAAGCAGCCGCCATTGCAGAAGTCAAGCAGTAAAAGCAGTAAAGCGTTGGTTATATTCCTGTTAATTGTTGCCATATTATTATGCATAGCACTCGCTGTGGTTGTAGTTTGGAGGTAATCACTCACTCTTTCTTCATATTCCTTGATATATATTGGATATTCTTTTTTATAGCTACAAGTTGTCGAAATATTCACCCATTTTGCGTAAAATTTTGTAATATTTTGGGGTAAATCCGTAGAGATTAGCAAATATCCCATATATTTATTAAGTTTTGATTTAATTGAGTTTTGAATTAAAAGTTCTGATTAATTAAAAATTTTCAAATTAGTTTAAGGGAAAATTGATAGAATTTTTAAACATTTTTATAAATTGCTCCCAAAACACTTGATAGGAGAATGCAATCGCTATAATAAAGAACATCCAAAATTCAATATATTTACTAAACACTAATATTCTAATTAATACTTTTCTGTCCTCACAAAAAGCCAGAATAAATGTTGAGTGGAAGGTATATAAAAATCATTTCTATATATTGTTCTTAAATTTTATACCAGATATTAGACATTAGTTTCGATAAATAGAGTGCATATTTCTAAAAAAAACAAATTTTCTTCCGTAAACAAAAAAAGTTTTCTTTTTTGCAAACAATGCGTGAACTAAATTCAAATAAAAGCGTTGAAATTAAAATCAATCTTTCTGTCACTCTTAATAAACTTAGACTTTTTTCATTTAAAAATTTCGTCGCATTAAAATAAATTTGTTTCTTTTTCGAAACATAATAGTAGGAGCAGAAGACGTACCATTGCTGTTGGATCGGAATAATGATTTTGATTTTGCGAGTGTGGCTGCACTTCTGTACACATATATAGAATTAAGTCATACAATTGATTAACGACTTTCAAGAGATTTGATTGAATACAACGGTCTGTAATTCAAGACAGCAAAACAAAACTGGATTTTGGCCAAAGAACTAGTCTGTGATTTATTCACCCATTCTTTTCTCTCTATATATCTCTCTTCACTTCTCCCTCTTTCTCTCTTCCTTTCCTCATCCATACTCTCTATTCTATCTTTTTTCCACCCCAGTTGTACATCAATTGCTAAATGTGTTCAAACAGTCATTTTAAATAAAAAACAACACATAAATTAATTACGATTAATTAAATTAAATGTATTATACTATTATACGTATATATAAATATATATAATATAGTTGTTGTTTTATTGAATTAGAAATGCCTTGAAAAGTAAACTTATATAAACATACATATATTTGCTATGAATGTTATGAATGTTATAAATGTTATACAAATACAAGTTATATACATATAAATATATATAGGATATTAAACTAAAAATAATTATAACCAAATTTAGTCATTAATTAAATTATTAAAAAGCATTCATTTAAATATTGTTCAAAAAAATTAACAAAATTATTACGAATTTAAATGTGAATTTTACAAAAAAAATAAATAAATGTTTAATACTAATTGTATGGCACTTTGAATATATTGTATATTTAAGTGTATAATTTATTTATTGTGTGTCTCAGTGTGTGTAAACTTATCAATCGATAATATTAGTTAAATACAAATGTTTAAAAATTATGATACGATTAGCTGTGTAACACAATTTCAGTTTAAGTTAGTGTTTTGGCACTTTGTTTGGCACTTAAAAGTGTTTGTTTGTACGCGCAAACACTCGCACACTTCTTCTAAATAGTTATTTCCGTTTTCTGTTCATTAAATATTTGCCACAGTTTATTAAGCAATGAAACTGTTGTTTTGTTGCGCTCACACTCACAACAGAGAGCCAGACATTGAAAAATCATTGAAATGAGAGTGCTTTTAAGATTGGAGTGGGTATGCATGAGATAGAGAGAGAACTGGAACATTACTAACGATTTAAACAACTGATAGTAACGTTTTATATCAGTTCGACACCAAAAATAAACCATAAAACTCAAACGAACCATTCTTTTACGCGAGAATTTATTTTAGACGAAACTCATACTTCACACAACACGCTCAACAAAATTAATATTTAAGAGTCAGAAAAAAGTTTGTCTTAAACACAACCAGAGAATTGCTGATTGTGACACATTTAAAACGTAAACGAACCATACTTTTAGGCGGTAAATATTTTAATCAAAAAGTAATGTATGGTTCATTTGGGGCAAACTTTGAAATAATAATTGAGTTTATGTGTGCCGATTTACCTCTGTATACTTTTCAGGTTTGAAAACTGCTGTTCATTCATATTTTACGGATTTGTTAATCTTTTAACAAAAAATAACAAACAGTATTAAGATTGCTTAGTAATGTCGTACGGAAATCTCAAATGAACAGAAAACCTTCAATTGGTTTCGTATAATCCGTTTTGATTTGATGAGTCCTTCGTTTGATGTCTCATGTTTTAAAAATAATAATGCAAAGTTAAATTTAATTGCACCAAACATTTTGGCACATCAAATCGTAATATTGAATTATCATTGAGAATTATTTTTTTAAAATAATATTTTGTAAGTAGAGATGCAGATTTCAATGAAATTTTGGATTTAAAAAACTTTCTACGAAACATTCACTATTTCCGTAAAGTTTGCTGAAACTTTATAAAATTTATTGCATTAACATTTAACTTATTATTACGGTACCCCCTAATTACCCAACAGTAGCCCGCACTCATGCAAAGCCCGCACAAAATAATTTAGGCAAAAGGTAATTTTATTTCTTGTATAGTCCGCACTCCATGTAAGCCCGCACTTCTTCTGAAAATCTTGTAAACCCGCATACATAAAATATGACAAATATTTAAACCTGAAATATTGTAAATACTAATGAAAATAACGTGTATCTTGTAAAAAATTTGCATTTTTATTATACATTTTAATTAAATTATACAACTTGTGCAAAAATGTTCAAACTAAGAGAATCATAAACTGCGAAATTTAAGTTTTATGTTTGCACTTTATGTCTAACTAAATAAAATTCTTTTAGAGAAACTTTTTCGAGTATAGCCCGCAATCCGTGAATAGCTCGCACACTAAAATTTTTGATAAAATTGACTTTTTTAATGTATTGCACGCGGGCTAATGTTGGATAATTAGGGTATTTGTATGGATAATTTCTAAAATTTAATGCATTAATTATCAAATTTTCTAAAATCTCTCTATCTCTACACAAGATATTTCTACTTTAGAATCCTGTTTAAACCTCTGTAAACATGTGAATAGATTGTCAGATTTATTATCTGACAAAATTTTTCAGTGTTTAAAAGTTAATAGTAATTAATATTACCTATTACATAATTTACTTAATTTAAAACTTAATTGAGTTAAAAATTGAATTTTACAAGCAATTATATCAACAAAAAATAATATTTTATGATAAAATGTTTATTCCATTAATTAGATTATATTTTAGAATTAAAATGGATTATGAAATTAAGATTAATCGTAGTTTGTAATAAGAATTTCAGTTTATACTAAAAATAAAAATTAAATTTGAAGGCATTTTGCATATTATAAATTAATTTTAAATTAAAACCGGGATGTATTTATATGACAGGTATTCAAATATGTTTATGTTTGAATTTAATTTTAAAACTTAGAAGGTTTTAAAGTTTAAATAAAACCTATTTTCATGAATATTTTAATTAAATGCTTAAATAAATTGGATAACATAGAACTTTAAAAATTCAATATAATTTAATTTTAAAATTCTTTATGTTTGACAAAACTCAGCCTTGAAATTATAATTTCTGTGCAGAATTCTAAAAATGCGTTATATTAAAAATAAAACTAAAATATATAAATGAGTCTATTGGTGCCTTAAAATTTCTCTAAATTTAATTATAGTTTAAAAATTATAGAAATTAATAAAGATTTGGTATCAAATAAGATTAATTATTTTACATGATCTACATTGATTGAAAAATTTCTTGGGTGGTTAATAAAAATTTAAAAATATAATGTTAATAAATCAATATAAAAGTAAATTATTTTTAATATTTTTACATTATCATACTCTCTCTATGCTAACATTGATAAACAATGGAGCGTGCAATTCGTTTTAAAGCTAAAGTAATCATCCCTAATAACTTTTTGATATCATAAAAAATCAATTTAATGTGCATAAAAAAACGAATTGGTATTAAAATTGCATGTCATTAATGCACTTTAGACATGAATGCCATTAAAAGAAAATATTTTTCAACGCCAATTAATTTTATAACTCATTTACATAAGTAATAGCTTTACGAAATTAAAATGCCATTAAAAAAATTTATAACAAAATCTAATTTAAAATAAAAATTCAAAAGTAAGACATATCTTCCAATTAAAACCTAATATTAATGCAATTATGGCAACTGTCAACAATTCGTGGCATAACTTCGAAAGTTGTAATACATTTCCGCGATCAGCGCAAAGAAGATTATCGGTTCGACAGACAGAGTTTGAATTGACAAATCACATAAGTGATGGATTGTCGAATTTCGTACATTTACGAACAGATCATTTATCAGCGGCTAAAAAATATGAGTCAAAATCATTAGTCAGTGTTGACGGATTCAATGTAATCTGCGTTTTTCACCAATTAGTTGGTCTCCCCTATTATGGAATGGTTCCGCAACCGTGCAAAATATTTCGAAGTTTTTTAGGCATCTCTTTCAGTCTCGTATTTATAATTGTATTTATAGGTAAGTTATTTATTACGTAAAAATTAAATTTGTTTATCCAAAAATCATATAACAAACGTTTGTTTGTTTTTAAAATAAACAATGAGTGTAGACTTAATTGACAAAACAATTAATTCAAACTATCTTTTATTTCTATAATGAACTGAGTTATAGCAAACATTTTTAGTCATCACGCTATTCATTTCCAGACTATCAGACTTTAGTTTACGTTTATCACGCAATTTAGCGATTTTACTCGTAATTGTTACATAGATAATAACAGAACACAAAAAGATTTAAGCTCTTAGTTTGCTTACAGAACTAAATTAAACTCCGGAACGATTAGAGAGAGTTAGAGAGAAATGCGTGCCAGTAATAAAAGAGTGCAGTATTTGCAGCTTTCATTGAGATATAATATTAGATACAACAGATCCGCTGTTAAGAGAAGAAAAGTTTTAGTGTTCTCTGTATAATGTGATTTCTATCTATTCTAGACTTTTATTTAATTAATTATTTATGCGAAAAAGTAAAAGCAGACTCAAATACAGTTTTGTTTGTTAAGTTAACGAAATCTTTTGATTTAACCGAAACCTTATTTTGTCGTTCACAACAGCATCATTAATCCCATGTATGCTAATATGCGACAAACGCGACAAAATGCGTTACAAAAGCGAAAGACTGAGTAAGTCGAGATCTGCGGAGATAATCGAGATAATACTGATGTGTTTGGAAGCGTATCATACGATCGACAACGACGTGTGTATGATATTCGCGCGGAAAAAATTCCAAAAATTTTACCGATCGCTGCATAACATCGCGTTATCGCGCAAACTATCGCTGAACGCACAACTGAGACGCAAACTATTGCTGACGTCGTGCATACTCGTGGCGCTCAACATCTTCTATGCGGTTCTCGAGATCATATTCCTCTATCCGATCATTAGCGCTGAGATTCGAGAGCAAAGCGATCCTCAAGATATCTATATCAACATATCCACCGATTTCTCGCTTTATATCACACTTATAATTAAAGCGATCGGTTCTATACATTCGAAAGCGTTGGACACACTAATCATTTACATTGCACTGCTCATCACGTATTACATAATGATGTTCGGCGAAGCGGTTAAAAGATTGTGCGACACTTATGACGACAATATGCTGGAGTGTGTGACCGAAAATCGGTCGCATTGCATGTGCTTCGACGATACAAGAGTAGTGTTTCTGTCGCTCCAGAATTTAATCGTTGAAGCGAATGATATGCTCTCGCCCTGTATATTATTGACCACTGCCTCCAATGTTCTTGCTATAATGGGCGGTATATTTGTGGGCATTGACTGGTTTGGACAGAAAACCGCAATAACCGAAGGCGAAGCGTTTGATATTTTCAACGCCGTGTCGTGTTTTGTCTCACTATTTGCATGGTATGTGTTTTAATAACATTAGATCTTAACAATTAGATAATGAATATGCGGAACAGTACTATCATTTCATTTCATTTGTTTCAGTGGTATATTTGCCGACGGAGTTATCAAAGAGACTCAAAACGCATTGAGACAACTCGAGAATTTAAGGCTCAGTAAAGTGGATGAAAAGGACTTTAAAAGTGTGAGTACAGACTGTATGACTGCGATTACGTTGAATGTCGTTTTTTGTGCAAAAGTAATATAAAATTGTTTGAGTATTTTAGTTTCTCTATTGTTTTTTCTGTGATATAATTTACACCGCAGTCATTATTTTTTTAACGTTCAATAAAACATCTGGTATTATAAATTATATTATATCTGCGCTAAAGTGTAAAGGGTTATCTGAAATTGTTTTGCTTCGAGTGTTTCGTAACAATTTTACTAATTTGATGTTTTATCAGCGAATGAACAAAATAGCTTTTAATATACATTGTATTTCATAGAATTAAAAAAAACAAATTTATAAAAAAAATTTAAAAAAAATAATAGAAATATACATAGAATTGCATCCATAGGTAATTAATTGTTTTAGTGTAATCCGCGCGATCTAATGTTGCCATAAATTTGCATTACATTTCAGGTAAAATTGATGATCGAATCGATAGAAGACTCTAAATTGAGAACATTTAATGGAATGGGATTCTTCACGCTCGATAAAAAATTTTTATATGGCGTAAGTTTATTAATAAAAGCGTGCTTAAGAATATTGATTGTTTATGTTGTATGTAAGGTAATGATAGCTTTTCATTTTACTCCACAGGTATCCTCAATCGTTTTCCCATTTACGATAATATTAATTCAAAAATATTGAGTCATAATTTTTCAATTTAGAAACTATAGAATTTACTGAATTGATTTTTGTAAATAAAAATTCCAATGATAAATAACATGATTAAAAACTAATATAAAATGTTTGGAATGAGTCATATCGGTGTACAAGTGCTATCGGAAAACATTATAGAAAACTATTAGTTAATACTTCCACAATTTTAAAGTGTTATCCGCTATTATTAATGAGATTTCATTATTGAATCATTAAAAAATCTCACTAAATAAGCATAAGCTTATATCTAGTTTGAACTTATCGTAAATATAGTACAGTATTATAAGAATATAGAAAATGCCTGTAAAGTTAGTTTATAATCAGTAAAGCCACAAAGAAATAAGAATAATTTATTAAATTAAGTTATTGTCGCAAACTCAACGAAAAAACGTTAAAAAATTGAGTAAAAATTGATAATTATATTTTCACAAATTTAATAAAATTAAATATTTTGGCCATGAATTAAAATATAGATCAAAGAAAAAAAGGAAATCTAAAAAAGATTAATTGTCGGCTTTAACCTTTTGCGACACAAATGATTAATCAAATTAGCAAAATACTAGTTAAATAGACCAACAAATTAGATCATCTTTTGGCGTATTTATTATGACTAAAAAAAGTTGCAAATGATTCACAAAAAAGTTGGAACAACCATATAGTTTTCGCGTACCAAAACACAAATATTTGCAAATTGTTAGTCAAATCAAATAAAATTTTTGATAATAATCATATGCATATTTTTATAATTTAATACAAATACGATAACCATATTTAAAGTGCATTGATTTTGTTTGCAATTATGTATGGAATCGCGGAAGGAATGTTCAAACATATTTTAAGCATAACAGCGGACAATATCCTGTTCAGTGAGTTTTATGAAGGGCTCCCTAAACAACCAGTTTATATACCGAAAAAAATTCAAATTATTCTGTTTGAATGTCACAACACTCAGCGAATAATCTGAGAATTAAAACTAATTAAAGCTAATCGAAGTTAAGTAAGCAAATCAAGTTTGCTTATGAAACCAATAAATTATCGCAAATGACGTTCAACTAAACACAGCGCACACATACACACTCACACATACGCGAACACATTCACCACACTTTCAGGTACAGAGGAAACAGAGGCGTGATATCGCTATTAAATGGAAACAATAGTCACTGGAAAGCATGTGACAAAACAGAAAACGCTCACAGCTTACAGTTGACGATTACATAGTTATATCACATCAGCTCTTCCGCAGTTGCGATTTATCAATAGTTTTCCAGCGCATTATTGTTACAGCATCTGAACGGCTATGCTCTTATCTTAGCTTAACTGAGATGCCATACACTCATACAACTGATAGACACGTACGCTTAGCTTTTTCATCGCAAATAACTTAGAAACAAGTTTTAGAAACTGTTCTGTGTTTTGATTTTTATATTTGTATTTGTAATGTCAGAAAAATGTTTTGCAAATTGTTTAGAATAGTATGTTTGGTTATTATTTTACGAACTTTATTGAATAATTTGGTGGTAACTCAAGAGTGCGAAAAGTTAAGCAAATCTGTACCAAACTTAACAGTGATTCAAACTCAAACCACTGGTGATCTCAATAATTCGATAACATTTGGCGAAAACTTTATTGACGTGAAAGTTGACGCGAAACTGCATTTAAAGTGCGAAAGCAATGAACCGAATGAACAAATTTTATGGATAATGCCTTATCCGGTACTTAACGTTCAACTTATAATCTTAATTATGAAACTTATTACGTTTTCTATAAATTTTGTTTGTTTTGCATAGCATTTCGACGAAATTCCCGAACACATAGAGATCGTAAACTATTTTTCAAATGAATCAAACAAATGGATGAGTGAACTGATTATTCATAATTTTAATTGGAAAGATGTCGGATACTACTCGTGTCATCAAAATAATTCGGATTATGATTCGGAAACCATTGACGAAACCAGTAGTCATAACTCGGTCTATGTTTTTATGAATAGTGAGCGAAAACTTTTCGACGCATATTTTTAACAGAAATTTTCAATTTTCTATTTAACTTTAAGGTTCGAAACCAACACATTTGTTTGCAACCGATTCGATACACGATTATCCGTTTATCGCTGGTGTTGTGAACAAATCGATGAGAATTAACTGCAGGCCAACGTCGCGTGCGGTTAATATGAGTTTATGGAAGTATGAATCGGAAGATAATTACACGAAACTAGATATTGGCTATCAGTACAATATCATATATGACCCGAAAATTGGGTTTGAAATCGATAGATTTAGTTTGGATAAAATTGTTTGTTTGGCTCAGTTCAATGACATCATCCAAAACCATACCATTAACTTTCAGTTTTCCGGTATAAGAAAATATTAAAAAGTATTTCAAATAAAACAGTTAATTTAAGTTTAAAATCATTATTAATGACAGCTCCGAATCCATATTATCCTGAAATAGACGATAATAGTATAAAATACGCGTTCGTTGGCGACAATTTTACTCTGAGATGCTTCGCAAGAACGCAAAACTCTATGAAATCGACGTTAGAATGGCAGTCGAAAAATATGTGCACTGATGTAATGAAACCAAGTTTTTTATGTTAAACTCTTCAAATCTCTAGAAATACTAGACTGATATTGAAATTAATGATTATATTTAATTTTTTATTGTCAGCAGACAACCAGATTATTGATTCAAAATACAACCGTTGATAAAGTTAACGGGAAAATGTTTATATCACGCAATTTAACTGTGATTAATGCGCAAACGACTGACGAAGGATTCTATCGATGTATGGCAATAGACTTTTCTAATGATGTCAAAGAAACCAGTCATTACATTAAAATCTACGGTTAATATAAAACGTTTATTTGAAAATATTATGATTTCTGATAATTTTTTAGAATCCTATCATTTAAAAACAAATTTCTATAATTTTAAAATTTAATTTTCTATGATATTTCCTATAGTTAAATGAATTTATATTTTAATTTCTAGAAAGAGCTTATATAAATTTAAAGATAGCGAATTCGGACAGAAAACCCCAGTGTCTCGAAAATTACAAGTTAGACGTTTTAATAGATGCGATGCCCAATGATTTAAACTCGTTGAGTCTAAATTGGACCAAAAATGAACAAATGATAGACACTGATCACACTATTATTAAAGAAAATGGTTCAATTAAAGCTGTTTTGAACATATATTCGTTTAGTTCAAAAGACTCCGGTAATTACATTATTCAAGTGAATCTATTAAACATAACGCACGCAAACGCGTCAATCGAGTTATCTGTGAATGAATGCAATATTCCTGATTTCATGTGGAATTTCACCAAAAAACAGAATGAAAGCGCGGAAAAAGACCAGATAGTTTTAATTGCGGTTTTCGCTGTCGTTGGGTTTGTGCTTCTTGTTATGTCCGTATTTTTGGGTCGAAAGATTAGGGAAGAGAGGGTACTAATCATAAATTATATAATATTAATCATATTTAAATATTTATTTATTGATATATCACTACTGTTAATATTAGAGACAAAAACGAGAGTTAGAGTTCTTAAGCTATAATTTGTTCGAATGCGGTCAAATGGATATGATTAATCCCGATCTGCCAATCGACGAACAAATCGATTTGCTTCCATATGACAATAAATGGGAATTTTCCAGAGAGAACCTTAAATTGGGTCAAATTCTAGGACAGGGAGCTTTTGGCAGAGGTTTGTGTTCATATCATTAAAGCTGTGACAATTTTAATGCTAAAAATTACGAAAAATATAATTAAGTTGTTAGGGCTGAAGCGTATGGCTTTGAAGACACGAGCAGTGTTTCTTCAGTCTCCACCACAGTTGCTGTTAAGATGCTTAAAGAAAAGGCTGACTTATCTCAACGTAAAGCTCTTTTAGCTGAGCTTAAAATACTGATATACATCGGCCGTCATCTTAATATCGTTAACTTAGTCGGCGCTGTAACTAAAGATCTGATTAAAGGAGAGCTATTTGTTATCGTAGAGTATTGTCGATATGGTAATATTAGGTCATTCTTATTGGCAAAACGTGACTGTTTTGTTAACCAATTGAATATGAATACCGATGAAATCGATCCATCAATAACTGAACCTCCGGTTAATGAACACAGTTATGTGAATGGTTCGGTCATTAATAGTAATGTCGAATATCAAAATATTGTCGTTGAAAAAGGTTCGGTTTTTTTCTACTTTTCTCATAAATTAAAATTAAAAAAGAATTTGTTTTAGAAGTTCCACAATTTAGACGACGTTACGTGACAACCGCTGATTTAGTGAGCTTTGTGTTTCAGTGCTCCAAAGGAATGGAATATTTGGCTTCAAAGAAGGTATTATTTTTGAAAAAAACATTTAAAAACATTTAATTATAAAAAATATATAATTACAAATGAATATGTTGTTACAGTTAATACATCGTGATTTAGCTGCGCGTAACGTGTTATTGGCTGACGACGATGTCGTCAAGATTTGTGATTTCGGTTTAGCGCGAGACTGTTATAACTATGATAACTATGTTAAGAAAGGCGAAGGACCGCTACCTATTAAGTGGATGGCAATCGAGTCTATGAGGGATAAAGTATTCACCACTAAGTCCGATGTTTGGTCTTTTGGTGTGTTTTGTTGGGAAATATTTACTCTCGGGTCGAGTCCTTATCCTGGTTTAGAACTCGACGAAGAGTTTTATAAACGTTTGTGCGATGGATATCGAATGGATAAGCCGTTATACGCCACTAATAATATGTAACGATATATATATATTTGTTTAAATAAATTGAACTTAATTAATGTTTGATACAGTTATGCATTAATGAAAGAATGCTGGAAATTTGATCCGTCAGACAGACCTGATTTCGAACAAATATCGAACCAATTGGCGAATATGATGGAAGTCAATGCGATTAAGGTTCTCATCGATAGTTGCTTTAAGATATAATTTGAATATTCATAATTTGAATTTACTTTCATTAGCGTTACGAATATCAACTGGAAAAGTACAAAACTGGTGATAACGATGAATCGGGTGTGGAATATCTGCGAATGTTAAGCGACACTGAAGCTGTTGTGGACGAATACGTCGATATGACAACTAGTGGTGATCACAATTTAGAGAAGATTGTCGCAAACAATTCAATCAAAAATTACGATAACCTGAAGAATGTTCGCCCGATATATGGGAATACGCCTATCATTAACCAACCGATGGAATGCGTTCCAATGATTCAGTTATGAAAAATCAATATCGAAACTGAATTTGATTTAACGCCTCAATCATCGTCTCAATACGTAATGAAACATTCGAGACGTGATTAAAGTACGATCATCTTAAGTATTACTCATTTCATGCGTCACAATGTATCCATAGATGCGATTAACTTGTATTAACAGTAACTGTAATTTTTATTTAGTTATGATTATATGTCTATTCTGCAAACAGAATTGTAAAATATTGGTATGCATTTTAAAGTTTTCTTTTATTTATTTATTTATTTATTAACATATCATTCGTGCGATCAATGAACTCGTTTAAAGTATAGACATATTGAACCACAAATTTTCTACAACTTTCGCAAAGTTTTAAATAACGGAAACTTTTTAGAGTTTGAATAAATATTTAATGAAATGTTATTTATTACAGTTTTATATGTGTGCACAAACAGTTTATATATTATATTAAAATAATAATTAATTTAAATTAACAAATAAAAATTTTTAGTTTCGAAGCAAAAATTATTTATTTTTCATCGTTATATTTGCATTTTTAATTGCTTTTACGTGTTCGTCATCAGGGGTTTCCTCTTCCGCCTCATATGTACTGTCTTTTAACTGTTTTCGTCGAATCAATATCAACACAAAAGCGATGACTAACGCGAATATGATTAATGCGACGATTATTACAACAACTATAAGCCACGTTCGAACTGATGCTGCCAATGCTATCGATGGTGTGGTACTGATTGTCGTGTTTGCTGATGTGTTTGGGTTGATATGTGTTTGAAGTTCAGATTGTTTTGATTGTTTGATTGTTGGCTTTGGAGGCAATGGAGGTAATGGTGGTGTCGGTGCTAACGTTGATGTTTTATCACATTTCAACAAACTTCTTGTCGTTCCTTTGCTAATCAGTTGTTTGTCATCAGTTACAGTCACTTTTGATTCTTCAACAACTACTTTCTTAATACCATAATCTCCGGACTTATAAAACTCAATCAAATAGAAATACACTTGATTTCCGTTGATATAATCAGTGAGAGCCACAGCCGAATCAATGTGTATAGTACTGTACAAACAATTGCCACTTTCAGTATCAATACTCCACTGACCTTTTTCATTGATTTGTGTCCATTTCATAATAAATATTAACTGATTTTTTGGTTTAGTATTATAAGGTCCTATAAAATTATTTAAATTAAAATAATTTTTAAATAAATCTATTCAATTTTGATATGAATACCATTGTAATAAACAAGTGCTCTTTGAGGTAAGTTTAGGTGATTCGTTGGAAACATGACTACAGGTTTGGCCAGATATAGATTTTCATACGGAATATATTGGACCAAACTTTTCAATGTGAAAGCATTTACATCATTCATATCATTTACTTCTCTGTACGGATCGATATAAAACAATTTCGATGATTGGATTTTAGACCATCTTTGGTCATATGTCACTTCGTAACCAATCAAATACAAAACGTCATAATCCTTATAACAGAAATAACAGATTTTAACAGAAATGAAGAAATGATTCTAAAGTTTTATTACCGAATCAAATGTGGTGTAAACTAAAGTCGTTTGATTGGCAAATAAATTCGTTACGGAATTAAACTCTAAAATCTGTTTCATAAACGATTTATTTGTCATTATATTCCAATTAATCCATTCTTCTATGCCATTATACTTCAATTGGGCGTTAGTTTCGTCGTTAACCGAAACACCATTTAATTTAAACGATTTGATACCGTTTTCGTAATTAACAAAAATGATTAATTGATTATTAAGTTTGAACGCATTATTCACACGAATCAGTTTAGATTTGACGCAAATATCAGATAACGATCGGACACTAATCGAGTTTCGATGGTCTATCAGTGATAACACTAAACTAATGTAAAATAAGATAAACATTTTTCGAGTTTTAATCGGTTTAATAGATTTCAAGTGAAGTTAAACTGATATATCATGTTTAAATTGAGATATTATTAGTAATACTGCTCTAATAATGTAATAATTGTGAGAAAATCTGCTTCGCGTGAATAAAAATGCATTTTTATTTAGTTAAACGTTTTTAAAGTTTCAATAATGTCTTTACTATTAGTTTATAAAATCATAGTATATTGCTTTAAACCCATTATTTAATTTTTAATCATTTTAATAAACTTTTCATATTTGATTTTCGTTTTTGATTATATTAAACAAAACAATTTCGTAAATACGCTGAAATTTACGCTAAACGATAGTTTGAGTCACACATAGTGAACCCTTTATATTATGTAAATGAAGTGAAAAACTTAATGTTTATCTTATTAACGTTAATCAACTTTAATATTTCATTTAATTAATTCGGTTAGAGCAGTGGTTTTCAAACTTTTTCCTTCCGCGACCCAAAAAATCAAAATAGTTTCTTCTGCGACCCATATTTATTTGTTTTCAAAAAATAAAGAAATATTTTTCTCATTTCTCATTATTAATGATGAG